>WYDI02002723.1:0-15518 GCA_009867235.2 Psittacus erithacus
CCTTTCATACCTTTGTCAGGATTGGTGTGAATTTTCCTCGCTTCGATTTAAAGGTACAGGCTAAAAGAATTTCAGGGTGCATGCTCAGTGAGGGGTGGTCACAGCGTGGGCGGGGGTCTCTGTTGAGGTGGGTGTGTGTTTTAGTACTATAATGAAGCTACAGGACACTCTCACCATCACTGCTGAGGCAGCAGCTGCGATCCATCTTTCTTGACAGCAACCAGGCAGTTATCTTCTTTCTCCATGATAACCAGGATGATCCGTGGTACCTCCGCACCACTCTACTCCCCATTTCAACATCGTTGCACAGGCCTTATCTGTTCCAAGGGCACTCTGTTCCTCTTAAAGCTGTTCTGATGTTACAGTGTCTGAGCTGAGCTTTGTGAAGCCATATTTCTCTGTTTTTCCTCAACCTCGGTTATTTTTGCTACAGGCATTATGCAGATGGTGGTGTAGGTGGCAAGGCAAGGGCAGATTGCTATGTTGGTGGCACTGTTGTGATGGTCTCCCTGTGCAGGTGTTCCTCATCACCAGCATTCTATCCTGGCACTATGAGCTTGGGAACAGAGGCTGGACGTTTGCACTCTGAAACCATGTTTCTGCGCAGACTAGAGCACTCAGCAGAGTAGCAGTACAAAGATTGTGTATTAGGTGGTAAAGCAAGGGCTCATTGCCATGCTAGGGGCACCATACCAGAGGTCTCCCTGTGTAGGTGATGCTCAGCAACAGCTTCCTGCCCTGGCATGATGGGCTTTGGAAGAGGGGCTGAATGTTTGCACTCTGAAGTTGTACTCCGCAGTGTCTGTAAGGGAAGAAGCTAACCACACACACACACAAACACTCCTTGGCTTGCTCAAGACCCAGGTGCACTATCAGCAATTACTCTTTAATCATTCACACAGCAGGAACAGAATGGCTTGCAGTTCCCACATCTCTCCGGTTTTTGTTCTACACGATCAAGGTGGTAAGTGCTTTGGCTTCGGTTCTTCACAAGTTGGCAACAAGTCTCCAGATGGCATGGAGGAAAAGCAAAGAAAAGTGGTGATGTCCAGGCTCCAAAGACAAGATCTCACCAATGCATTGGCCCATCATACTGGGAGTTTTGAGAACCTGGAGATAGGTGCTGCAAAGGTCCATGTGGATTCAGCTCCTTTAAGTCCAAGGTGGTTACAGGGTCTTTCATTCTGCTCATCTTCCATACTTTTCCAAGTCTTTGAGGCTGGTAATACCCCTGTGATCTTCAGTGGGTGGTTTTCCAAGCTCAGGCATGATGTTCCCCTTCTCTTTACTTCCACAGTCCTTGGCTTTCCTTATCCCCTTCTCTGCTTAAGGAGCCTTAAATCACACAAAAGCAGCTTCCTGACATTAGCATTTGAGGATTGGAGGTTCAAATATAATAGTTACTTGTTATATTATTATTACTTATTGTTGTGCTTTAAGCCTAGCTGGCAACCCAGAGCCATGCAGCCTCTCGCTCACTCCACCCCCTTCCTTCCCCTGCTCTGGGAGGGATGGGAAGAAGAATCAAAAGAGTGTAACTCACACAGATTGGGATAAGAACAGTTTGGTAACTGAGGTATAACACAAAGCACTACTGCTACCACCAATAATAATAATAATGATAAGGAAATAAAAAGGGAAGAAAATACAACTGTTCACAACCCGCCAACGAATACCCAGCCCGATCCGAGCAGAGATCTAGCTCTTTTGGGTAACTGCCCCCAGTTTATATACTGGGCATGACGTGCTGTGGTATGGAATACCTCTTTGGCTAGTTTGGTCAGGTGTCCTGTCTCTGCTTCCTCTTGACTTCCTTTCCTTACTGGCAGAGCATGAGACTCAGAAAGTCCTTGGTCAGAGAAAACATCACTGAGCAACAACTGAAAACATCAGTGTTATCAGTACTGTTCCCAGGTTGAAAGTCAAAAACACAGCACTGCGCCAGCTACTGAGGAGAAAAATTACTGCTACTGGTGAACCCAGGACACTTGTAATAGTTACTCATGTTAACTTTTGCTTTTTTACTGTGAAGGTGATGAAACATTGGTACAGGTTGCCCAGAGAGGTTGTGGAGTCTCCATCTGTGGAGATAGTCAAAACCCAGCTGGATACAGTCCTGGCAAGTCTGCTTTAGGTGACCCTGCTTGAGCAGGGGATTTGGACTAGGTCATCTCAAGAGGTCACTTCCAACCTCTATCATTCTGTGATTCGTGACAACTGCAGGCTGCTTGGCCTGCCCTTCCCTCCTGAATGGCCCTCTTATAACAGAGGAGGCCATCCCTCACATCCAGGTCTGGCATGGCATGTGTCCCCACTGCTCAACACCTACTAGGTTGCAGCCAGCAGCAGAGCCACATGTTCTTCTTGGTGGCAAACAGAGGCCAACTCAGTCTTGCTCTTGACTATGGTAGGAGGTGTTTGCCCAGCCTCAGTCCTTGCAGCCATTGCCCAGATCCTGTTAAAATGTCAGCATCTGTTGGTATTCCTCTCTGAACATTATCTAATACCTGCAAAGCCACTAAGTTATTATATTCCAATCTCCACACTGAGTATTGAGCAGATGTCAAAATCGTTCGCATTAAAGTGTTCCAATCCCATGGCATCACAGATCCTGAACTAGCCGTCATTTCTATCAGACCTAATGTATAAGGATGTTGAATTCAGTTTTCCATCACTGATTTTTTCAATTCCTTAAATACTGTATACGCAGTATTTTCATGTAGTGGTTTTTGTTGTCCCTGCCCATCTGTTCTATAAAATACAGGAAAAGTGAAAGCCATGTCTCCAATAAAATCACCATCCTCTATCGCTTTCCCCATACATTTTTGTATAAATGCTTTAGTAGCCTTCTGGCTAACTAACAGCTGGCCAAATGTCTTTATTGAGATTAGTCAAGGGAGGTGCGGTAGGTTGAGGAGCATGAGGAATGTTCAACGTGAATGCCTTTAACGGTGTCAGAGGCAGGTATAAATTTGGTTCCTTTTCTGGATCTATGGGGCCAGGATCAAAAGGATCATCAGGCTTCTCAGAAAAGATATTTTCATCCTTCTGTCCTTCCTCTTTCAAGTTGAGCAATTGCCCTTGCTTTTTCAAATTGTTATCATCTGTTTTATCATGTTTCTGAATTACATCCTCAGCAGGTTGTAAATTAGATTATGCAGCATAGACAAAATGCCGTGTCGTTATTAAATCAGCAGGAAGCTCCATACCAAGGCAATTTCAAGTCTGTAAATGTTCTCCTGCTCTCTCCCCTATCCGAGTATGAAATGACACTGTTGCTGGAAACCAGTTGCAATTTGTTTTGACCCATATCCATGGGATATAGCCCTAAAGGGCAGGGGGGCCCAAGACTGTTGGTTGCTATTCAAGGATCACCTGCCACAAGCTCAGGAGTGTTGTGTCCTGACTGGAAGGAAGTGCAGCAGGAGGTCTAGGAGACCTCCATGGATGGATAAGGAGTTGCTGAGGAAACTTGGAGGGGAAAAAAAAAGGCTTTTAAAAGGTGGAAGCAAGGACAGGCGGCCTGAGAAGAATAATATTGTCTGAGAAGCTAGGGGCCAGGTTAGGAAAGCTAAGGACCAGTTAGAATTAAACTTGGCTAGGGATGTTAAAGGTAACCGGAAGAGATTCTATAGGTATGTAGCGAATAAAAGACAGACTAAGGACAACGTGGGCCCCCTCTGGAAGCTATCAGGAGAACTGGCTACCCTGGATTTGGAGAAGGCTGAGGTTCTTAATGACTTCTTTGCCTCAGCCTTCACTGGCAAATGCTCTGACCACAGCACCCAAGTCTTGGAAGGCAGACACAGGGACTGTGAGAATGAAGACCGTAGGCCTGCTGTAGGAGAGGATCTGGTTTGAGGCCGTCTTAAGAACCTGAACGTGCACAAGTCCATGGGACCTGATGAAATCCATCTGCAGGTCCTGAAGGAGCTGGCGAAAGAAGTTGCTGAGCCACTGTCCAAGGTATTTGAAAGATCATGGCAGTCAGGTGAAGTTCCCAACTACTGGAAAAAGGGAAATATAACCCCATTTTCAAGAAGGGGAAAACCCAGGCACCTGAGACTTAGGAGCAGGGTCTGGATGTTTGCACTTTGGGATCTGGTGGCTTGAATGTAATCTGGGGCATTTGAAGGTGTTAATGGAAGGGTTTGAGCTGGTTTGGGGGCAATTTGGGCTGTTTGTTCATAACTGGGGGTAATTCCAGCCATTTGGGAGCAATTGGGTTGCATTTTGAGCTACTTTGGAGATGTGGGGCATTTGGGGGAGTTTTGGGCTATTTGGGTCTGGTTTAGGACAGTTAAAGCCACTTTGGGGGTCATCTGAGCTGATTTGAGGCAATTTGGGTGGAGCTTTGGGGCAGTTTGTGGCATCTCAAGCTGGTTCGGGCTATTTTGGGACACTTTCAGCTGCTCTGGGGCATTTTAGCCCTTTTGGGGGCAGTTTGGGCAAGTTTGGAGATGCTTGGGGTGGGCTTGGGACATTTCTGTCTTGTTTTAAGGCCATTTGGGGCAGTTTGGTGGCAGTTTGGGGGTTTTTTGCTATTTTGGGGCAATTCAAGCTGGTTTTGGCTGAGCTTTATGTAATTGGGCTGATTTGGGGGAGTTTCAGGTGGGCTTTGGGGCAATTTGAGATGGATATGGTTAATCTGGGCATGCCTGGGGCACTTCTGCTGGGTTTGTGAGCAATTTGGGCAGGATTCTTTAGGATGCTTTCTATAAGACAGTGCTGGGCATGTTAGAATCAACACAGGAGTTTCAATGAGGTCCAACCTTCCCTGCAAGCACCAGCCTCGGGAGCCACTGCAGGCTTCAGTCAGGTCTGACCCCACCTCTTTAGCACTGCCCCCCCCCTAAAGGGACTCCCCTAGCGTGGGTCCCTTCCACATGGTGTGTCCTTCAGGAATAGGCTAGTCCAGTGTGGGTTCCCGGCAAGGTCTCAAGTTGTGCAGCAAACCTCCAGTGTGGGCTCCTCTCTCCACTGGTTCTGCTGGGAGCCTGATCCAGTGCGGGCTTCTGACAGGGTCACAGCCGGCTTCAGGCATCCCCCTGCTCCAGTGTGGGGGTCTTCCCTGGGCTGCAGGGGAATATCTGCTCCACCATGGACCTCCATGGGCTACAGGGAGACAGCCTGACTGGAGCACCTCCTGCCTGCTTCCTCCCTGACATTGCCGCTTGAAGAGCTGTTTCTCTCACACATTCTCAGTCCCCTCTTTCTTTTGCTGTTGCGCAGCATCTTTACTTTTTCTTAAATATGCTATCACAGAGGCACTACCACCATTGCTGCTGAATTCTGCTTTGGCCAGTGATGGGTCCTCAGAGCCATTTGGTTCCATACAACATCAGTATCCGGTGTCTTCCCAGAAAAGCCAACCCTGCAGCCCCTGCCCTCTGCTGCCACACTGTTGCGCATAAACCACATAGGAGGGTGCTCTAATCTATCAGGAAACCACCTACAAATCAGTAACATCTGAAGCTATAAAACTGAAATTAGAAAAGAAAAATTTCACTTTCAGACATTTTTATGCAAACCAATCAACTACTGCAATAAACAAGCAAAGGAAGTCATCTCCATTATTACTGTCTTCAAGTTTAGATGCATTTCCAGAAAGTTGTACTTTAGTCACAAATAGCCAGGTTAGATGAACAAGTAAACCAGTGAAATTCATTGCCCTATGCCATGGATATGCCAAGCTTATACTGTTACACACAGAGAGAAACAAAAATTCTCATGTGCCAGGATTAGCTCATTTTCCCTACAAAATGGAGGAATTGCCTTCTAAACTATTCATTTCCTTTCCAAATGCAGAAACTCCTCCATAAGGACTGCATCTGCAAAACTCCTTTCTAGCATCTACCTTTCAGATGTCACAAACATCCCCGTATACACACACCCCTTCTTCACATTGTGGGACCTGAGGCTGCTTGCCAAACTGTTGGAAAAAAAAATCTAAATATACGAACTGGCAATGCTCCAGCAAATACTGGAACCTAATTCCCAAAGAGGACTGTATCTTAAATCATACCTTTTCCTTTAGCAGCGAGCTGAGGCTGTTTCCTCATTAATACATTGGCCACTATAAGTCTTAATCTTAAAAGCCAAACTGCCTTTGTGTTTCTGCTTAACTTATTGTCTATCACAGCCAAAACCAGGACCCTGGTGCCAATAAGTAACAAATGTCACAGTCAGGCCCCGCAGCCAAGCTGGGAACTGAAACAGCTCCGAGAATCTCACTGCAGAACTTCTTTTGTGACTTGGCATGTTTCATCGCCATGGACACACACAGCTTGCAAACAGCAGCATTCCTTAGAGAACACAGGCTGGCAATCAGCAAATGCTGTCCAATAGACAAGGAATAGCAAGCCACAAGAAGCTATCTGGAAAATCCATGAAGACCACAGGAGGAGGAAAGGTCAGTGCTTTCTTTGAAACACCCACCCCATTCTGTATACCAACAAGGCCTGGCTTCCCCATGCAGATGTAGGGATTTCTCTAGCATTCATACAGCTCTACAACTGCCTTTCCCCTAAAACCACACAATTAGTATTAACTCAGTTCTACTATTGCCTGTTGTGGCACCCTTCTGGGTCAAGTGTGTTTCCCAAAATGACTGCAATGATTTCTGTACAGAGTTGTATGTCTACCCATAACCGCTCTACTTCTGATGCAGCTGCCATATTCCCAGCTTGGAACCTGTTCTGCTATTACTGTGGCAAGTGATTTTAGTATATTTATTCTATTTTGTTCACTTAACTCCCTGAATTTTGCATATTTTCTTTAAAAAGGGTCACCATTTGTATTATGATACAGTAACAGTTACTTTTATGTTCTTTAAAAACATTAGTTACCAGACTTCTCTCCAGTTCTAAATTCCTGATTGCACTGTTCCTCTTTTGAATTAGCTTAGAAATTCAGCACACAAGGTACTAGTTACTTCTCTATTTTCCTGCTATATCTGCAAGAATCATTAATAGAATCATACAGAATCATAGGATAATTAGGGTTGGAAAGGACCTTAAGATCATCCAGTTCCAACCCCTTGCCATGGGCAGGGACACCTCACACTAGACCATGTTGCCCAAGGCTCTGTCCAACCTGGCCTTGAACGCTGCCAAGAATGAAGCATTTGCCACTTCTTTGGACAACCCGTGCCAGGGCCTCACCAACCTCAAAGAGCATCTTTCTTATGGCTAGCCTGAACTTCCCCTGTTGAAGTTGAACCCATCACCCCCTTGTCCTGTTGCTACAGTCCTTGATAAGGAGCCCCTCCCCAGCATCCTTGTGGCCTTCTTCAGATACTGGAAGCTGCTCTGAGGTCTCCATGCAGCTTTTCTTCTCCAGCTGAACAGCCCCAACTTAGCCTGTTGTCATAGAGGAGGTGCTTCAGCCCTCTATCATCCTCGTGGCCTCATCTGGACTTGCTCCAACAGCTCCATGTCCTTCTTATGTTGACGCCAGAACTGCACACAGTGCTCCAGATCGTGTCTCACAAGAGCATAGTAGAGGGGCAGGATCACCTCCTTCACGCTGCTTTTGAGGCAGCCCAGGACACGGTTGGTTTCTGGGCTGTGAACGCACACTGAACCCAGCTCATGTTTAGTTTCTCTAATAATGTTGCACTTTCCTTCCTTTAGTATCTATTGTGGACTTAACTGTGCCTCTTAGATTGCAGGTATCTCAGCAGCTTTAAAACATAATGTTGCATGTTAAAAAAAAAAATCACTTCCTGAAATGAATACTTAAAAAAAAAAAAAGGCAAATTCTTAATGTAACATTGCAGGCACAGTGCTCACACTGCCTGAATATATATTCAAATTGTTACATTATCACTTATTGTTATTTCAACAATTCCCTACCTCATTCACATCACAGAAATTATGCTTAATACTAGACATCCCTTTTCTGTGCTATATTATCTTTTAATAACTTGATATATACAGAAGATCGATTTTTAAATGTGCTATATAGGGCACAGTTATTATTCCATCACCTTCACTTGGTATCTTACAAATGTTGCTAAACGTCTTCAAACTTACTCCTCAAATTCAGGAAGTGTTTAGCTGTACCTACCAGTGAACCTGTGCCACAGAGTCAAGACCAACAAAACCAATATTCTGAACCTAAAGGAAAAAGCATGAATATCAAACATGTATGGCTCCTGTCTTGCTGCTGTGCTTCATCATTCATTATCCAGTAATGTTTGACCCTCTGGAAAACAAGCCTGCGCTCTAAACATGCATTTTACTCTGGTAAATTTTACTAGCGTCTTGGTTCTGTTCCTCTCCTGGACCTGATAGATACAAACAAGGCAGTACTAGTTTGAGATGTGAAAGCTGGGCATAGCTTTGCAGTAACCACAAGATGATGGAGTTCAGAATCCTGAAAAAAGGGAACAATGCAAATAGTAAGGTCACAGTCCTGGACTTTAGGAGAGTAGAGTTTGAGCTATTCAGTGTCTGGAAGAATCCCATGGGAGATAGTCCTTGAGAGAAGTGCAGGAGAGCTGCTCCAATCTCAAGAACGGTCCATCCTGAATAGCAGAAAGTCAAGCAAGGATGGCAGATGGCCTACACCGAAGACCAAGATGCTCCTTATAAAACTGACATGTAAAAATGAATCATCCAAGTGTCAGGCTCATGCAACCCAGGATGAATACAAAGACACTGTCCGAGTGTGCAGGAAGCCAAAGACCATCTGGAATTGAATACAGGAAGGGATGTGAATGGCAACAAGAAAGGCTTCTACAGGTATTTGAGCAGTAGAAAGACCACCAGGGAAACACGGCCTTTTAGCTGAAAGAGACAGAGGACAAGTGATAAAGGATGCCAAAAAGGCTGAGCTACTCAGTGCATTATTTGCATTGGTCTTTACTGGTAAAACTGACCTTCCAGAGTCTGAGGTCCCTGAGGCCAGGGAGAAAATCTGGAGCAAGGAAGCCTTGCCCATTATGGAGGAGGATCAGGTTAGGGAACGTTTCATTTAAACAAAATGGACATACACAGTTCTACTGGAGCTGACAGGATGAAGAGGGTGAAAAACTTTTTTACTTTGAGGGTGGTCAAACAGAAGGAACAGGCTGCCTGGTGGGCTTTTGGAATCTGTGTCCTTAGAAATACTCAAAACCTGACTGGACACATAATTCAGCAGCCTGCTGTGGTTAACCCTGCTCTGAGCAAGGGGCTGGACTAGGCAATCTCCTAAGGTCCCTTCCAGCCTCAGCTGTTTGATGGTTCTGTGAATGTGTCCTATCAGCGGTGAGTGAGTAACACAGTGGGAAGTATCAGACCAGAATTCCTATGTGCAGTGTGAAGTGGTGTCTGTGTGTACCCAATGCAGATGAGCTGAAGCAGGATGCTTGCTAGAAAAGCATTTCCAGTCAAGGACAAAAGAATGTGGCATAGTGCTTCCACTGCAAACCACTCCTGCTACCCCCAGTATGGACTCATTCTGCCCGCCCAAAATGTCCTTGAAATCTTGAGAGTTTAAAAATAAAATGATAAAGTTTTATTATAAAAATAAAACATTGTGTTTGACCTACTATGCAGTGCTTTGTCACATACCTACCACAGGCCAAAAATACATAGTCTACTGCAGAAATACAAATAGATTAGCTATGATAATATTGTGCTTTGGAATAACTTGACCAGTATAAATAGAAAATGACACAGGTAGAAAGAGAAGCCTCTCATTCTGTCTTAATCAAACTGTCTTTATTAAAGGACTGATATCTTCTCAGCAAGAGACAAGCCAGACAGAACAACTCGTAACAACACAGAAAACCAGGGCATGGTTACCAATGTACTCAGAGCTGTAACATCTTCCTCCTGATAGAGTAAGCCATTTTACCTTAATTTGACTAAAACACCAAATCAAATTTCAGGCTACTTGCCTATAAAGAAACCAAAATAGAACACAGAAAAAGAGATGTTGAATTGATGTTCAGCCCTGAATGTTGTGTACTTATCTCCCACCCACCATCTCTGAGAGAAGAATACAGTCCTAGACAATGCGCACATCCACATGGCACATTCAACATTCCATCAAAATCCATGGCATGCTTTCCATGGCCGGATCTGGGAGGATGTTTCTTTAGCCATTATTGCCTTTATAGTCATTCTCTCACTCTCTCTATATTCATAAATATTTAGTTATCTGTGTCATATCTCAAATGATGTTACAGTTTAAGATGATGTCCAAGAAGGTATCAGTTTATGTTACCTCAGGCAGTGGAAGGATAAAAACATGGTCAGTCTCCAAAGTGAGTGAGTACCTTGTCTGATTACTGAATCCCAAGATTAAAACTGGTTGCAACACTTCCTTTTCTGCTCTCATTTCATAAGAAAATACTGACTGAACTTTCTAAATCCAGGAAAAGGATTCAGCTGTCTCTTCAAATACAACTGCAGGACATAGCTTTGATGGACGAAAGGGGCTTAATCTGTACTCCTGTCCATAATATTTTCTACAGATAACTTCCAGTCCAGCCTGATGACTTAACACTTATGTTTTAGAATTTGCCTGATGAATGTGGAAGTTTTGGGCATGGCTGTGTTAGCACTTTAGTTCTTAAATTGCTGCTGAAGTTTTAAGGACAAGGTCTACTGCCTACAGAAAGACAGTGCAGTAATTGACCAGTGGAATTTGACTTTGCACTCCAAACTATAGAAATAATACAACATTATACAACAAAAGAGAAATCTTAAAAAGATGTGTATTTTTAGATTAGCAGAACTACTTTTTAGTTAAGTAGGAATATAAAAATTAAAATATGCATTTGTGCACATTTCAACTCACAACATAGGCCAGACATGCAACATTTAGGCCAAACATTGTAGCTGCCAGAGTAATCACTGAAAACATAAGAACGTAAGAGGACATGGTGGGGGGAAAAAGCAACGCTCATACATGTGGCATAAATACTCAGTTAGAATTTGTCATTTTTCATTCTGTTACAGTTTGCCAGTGTTTGATACTCCCAGTGTGGACTATGGCCTCCAAGACAAAGCCGAAGAAACAAGACACCACACGTGCTGGGAAAAATAAGCAAGAAATAACAACCAAGAATGGAGATACATCCAAAGGAATAAGTGACAAGGAAATACTTGCCCAAGAGAGAAAATCATACTTGCAGAAGGAATACAAGGTTGTTACTGAACGTATGAGCACATATAAGGGAAGGATGGAGTATTTCCTACAGGAAAATAAATTCCTAGAAAAGGAAGCCCAACAGAATCAGGAAGAGGGCAACGCTTACCTCTCTTACATAAAAAAACACAGCCAGAAGTGCCAGGATCTGACAATAACATTAAATGACCAGAATCATGCTGATCTGTCTGAAGTTGGGATGCAGAAAGAGAAGCTCATCTCACGGTACACAGAAAAAGAAAAGGATGTAAGGAGCGATCTGATGAACATGGAGTCAAATTACTCTCTTCTGAGCATGGAGGTTGAAGACCTGAAGCCTTTCAATGACCCATCTTATCGAAAGGAACAGATAAAAAAGATTAAACAGCTGGAGAAGGAACTGTTGGTCACAAAGATACAGCATTCAGATGAAATGCACAAAATCAAGAGCAGATTTCTGGAGGCCAAGGATGACTGTAAGATGGACTTTCAGCAGAAGATCCAGGTTCTCACCAAGAGAGCAGAAGGAGCAGCAATACAATCTCTAATTCAGCATATCAAACAAGTAAAAGCAGAGAATTGGCATCTGCGGCAGGAATTGCTCAGACTCATCCAATACTCAAAAACCCTTAAAGAAACTGAAGTTCAATTGAGAGAGCAGCAGGAGCAGCTTCTTCGGGAGAACCAGTACATTCAGGACATGGCACAAGCACAACACTGTTTACACCAGCATCAGGTGCACAGTGCAACTGGTGAAACCCACAGGCCTCATGGCCTGTTCAGATGTGCCCATTAACCTCACTCATGCCAGTACCAGCAGACATCGCTGGACTGCCAGCTGCTGCCACCATTAACAGAGTATAGAGAAGAAAATATTCTGTGGGAGGATGGAAGGATTGACACAGCTGATGCTCAGCACATGATCCAGACAACAGATTTTAAAAGTAACATCAGCTCTAACTTTAATGACATTTATATTAAGACATTTGAAACTCCAATCCCTTCATGCCCCAGAACAAACAATGACATTTTCTTTTTGAAATCAGACTTTCATGTTTCATTAAGTAGCAGTTTTCCATGGGCAAGTTATATTCTTAGGCAGTGAGGCAAACTTCATCTAAAAATACCATAGTACCCAGTGTAGGCCAGCTCTTACTTTCAGCAATATTCATTTTCCCAAATCTTCTACATGGCAAAGATTTATTTTACCTTCCACTAGTCTCCAAAGAAGAGAAAATAAGTAAAATCAAGTAAAGGAACCAAATCATTTACACCAATATAAGCAGTTGAAGTATTTGACCCTTGGTCATAACTATCAATAAAATACCTTCATTTAATATATGCATATCAATTTTTACCTCATTCTTTTCTTGCTTTAGTGTTTCACTTGAGAAGCAAGAGATGAAGAGTTGTTTCTAACAAACTTCAGTTACATTCTCTTTCCAAGTTGAACCTTGCTGGGTTTCAGTTATCTCACTGACAATGACACTAGAGGTCACTCTTAGTCCAAGTTTTAACATTCACATATTTTATACAGAAGCAGACCTTCGTTTCAATTGGAAGAGACCTAAAATCAGGATCAACCAGAGCAGGGCCACTTTCAGTGGTTTTTAGTATCTCCAAGGTCTCCACATCCTCCCTGTGCAGCCTGTTCCAACGTGTTGCCACACAAGTGGAAAAAAAAAAAAAAAAAAAAAAAAATAAAAGAAAAATAAGGTTTTCTTATATTTAGCTGGTATTGAAATTCCATCACAAATTTCAGTTTCAGAACAGTCTGGCTCTGTCTTCCTCCCTCCTCTGCCTGATATTTAAACACATTTCTAAGATCCCCTGAACCTTCCTCGAGCTAAACAATCCTAGCTCAGCCTCCTCTCATATCACAGATGCGCCAAACCTTAATCATCTTTGTGTCCTTTTGCTGGACACAATCTCATATGTCCATGTCTGTCATACTGGGGAACGTAGAACCATGCAAGATACTCTAGGCATGGTGTCTCAGTGGTGAGTAAAAGGGCAGGGTTGCCTCTCTCACACAGCTCACTGACTATTCCTCGTGCAGCCCAGGATGGTATTTGCTGCCTTTTCTGCAAAAGCACATTTGCTGGCTCATGATCAACCTGGTGTCCACCAGGACCTCCAGGTCCTTTGCTATCAAGCTGTCTTCTAACCCAGTAGCTACCAGCCTGTGCTGCTGCATGGGATTGTTCCTCTCTACATGCTGGACTTAGCATTTTTGAGTGACGAAATTCACCAAGTTCCTCTTGGTCTCTTTCTCCAGCCTGACAGGGTCTCTGGATAGTATCAGAACCACCTGCTCTATCAACTGCTCCTCCCTGGTTTGTATTGTAGAATCATAGAATGGTTTGTGTTGGAAGCGACCTTAAAACTCATCCAATTCCAACCCCCTGGCAGGGGCACCTTCCACTAAAGCAGGTTGCTCCAAGCCCCTGTGTCCAACCTGGCCTTGAACACTGCCAGGGATGGGGTAGCCACAGCTTCTCTGGGCACCATGTGCCAGTGTCCCACCACCCTCACATAAAGCGGTGTAAACTCACTGGGGCTGCGCTGCAACCCATCATTAGCTGATTAACAAAGAGGTTGATCCCCGGGGTACCTTACTCCACTGACCTCCAGCTGGGCTTCATGTCACCAATGACAGATTCCTGGTTCCAGAGCTCTGTACGTTTTCAGTCTGCACTTACTGGCCTGTATTTGGTCAGTTTGTCACCAAGGACGCTATGGGACACGGTGTCTGCCAGAGGACGCTGCTGGCACGGGGAGCTCTGCAGCATTAGCGATGGTGGGAGCAACGTCTGGCATTCCCCCGCGCGCTCCAAGTTTATCGAGTAAACTGTCCAAGTGACAGCACTGGATGCGCTGCCCCGGAGCAGTCTCACGCCTGGCGGGGGCAGGAGAAAGGGGGAAACGTGAAGGGAAACTAAAAAAAGGGGAAACAACAGTCCCCCGCTTCAGACCCCGGAGACGACGCTCGCAACGGCCCCGGGCGGGACGCCAGACGTTACGCTGTGCGCATGCGCTGTGCGGCGGCGCCGTTTCCATGGCAGCAAAAACCAGCTGGGCGAGCGCGGCGTGCGGCCTGGTGCGGTAGTTGTCTGCCCGCCTCCTCTCGTGGCCCCCGCTGTCCGCTTCGGCCCGGCTGTCATGATCGCGCCGGAGGTAGAGGCGCTCGTCTCCCAGAAGTACGAGATCAAGAGGCGCCTGGGCAAGGGGGTGAGTGCCTGGGGGGAGCCTTGCGAGCTCGGGGAGCTGGGCAGCGAGTCCAGCGCTGCCTGGTGGCGTCCCGGCGGCGCCCTGCTCTGAGGCTTCCCGGCCCCTGCCGCGAGCCGCGGAGCTGAGCCAAGTCTAGTGCTGGCGGTCTGAGAGTTTATATCCTAGAATCCCAGTCTGGTTTGGGTTGGAAGGAACCTGAAAGCTCCCCCAGTTCCAGCCCCCTGCCACGGACAGGAACACCTTCCACTAGAGCAGCTTGCTCCAAGCCCCTGTGTCCAACCTGGCCTTGAACACTGCCGGGGATGGGGCAGCCACAGTTTCTCTGGCCAACCTGTGCCAGTCACCACCCTCACAGGGAATAACTTCTGCCTAATAGCTAATCTAAATCTCACCTCTTTCATTCAAAGCCACTGCCCCTTGTCTTACCTATCATTACATGCCCATGCAAGAAGTCCCTCTCCGTCTTTCCTGTAGGCCCCATTTGGCTACTGGAAGCTGCTCTAAGGTCTCAGTGGAGCCTTCTCCAGGCTGAGCAAGCCCAGCTGCCTCTGCGCCCTGAATGGGACAGAAACCTTTTACTAGCATTATCACTGCTGTGGCTGAGTTGCAGAACCTCCTCAGCTCTGCCCGTCCCCTCCCAGCACCTCATCCTTTGACTCACAGAAACTTTCATGCCAAGCACAGCATTTAAGATCATTTAAGATTATCAGGGCCAACCATTAAACTGGTGCTGCCAAGTGCACCACTAAACCGTATCTTTTAAATACCTCCAGAGATGGTAAGGCAAGCAGTGCCCTGGGCAGCCTGTTCCAGTGCTTGACAACCCTTTCTGTGTAAAATTTATTCCTAATATCCAGTCTAAACCTCCCCTGGCACAACTTGAGGCCATTTCCTCTTCTCCTATCGCTTGTTAGTCAGAAGATACCTTGCTCCATCCTCCTTTCAGGTTGTTGTGGAGAGTGATAAGGTCTTTGATGAACTTACTTTTCTCCAGACTAGCCCCCCCGCCCCCAGGTCCCTCAGCCATTCCTCATCACACTTCTGCTCCAGGCACTTCACTAGCTCTGTTGCCCTTCTCTGGCCCTGCTCCAGCACCTCAATGTCTTTTGTAGTGAGAGGCCTAGAACTGAACACAGGATTTGAGGTGCGGCCTTACCAGTGCC
>WYDI02002725.1:0-52158 GCA_009867235.2 Psittacus erithacus
GAAGTTTAGATTGGATATAAGGAAGAAATTCTTTACTGTAAGGGTGGTGAGGCACTGGAATGGGTTGTCCAGGGAAGCTGTGAATGTTCCACTCCTGGTGATGTTCAAGGCCAGGCTGGACAGAGCCTTGGGTGGCATGGTTTAGCGTGAGGTGCCCCTGCCCATGGCAGGGGGGTTGAAACTAGATGATCTTAAGGTCCTTTCCAACCCTAACTGTTCTATGATTATATGATTCTAAGAAAATATTGAGAAAATTAGGATTACTTAGTTGAAGAGAAGTTTGAGAAAATATGTGATAAATGCAGGAATATTTAAGATTGCTGCTAAAATGTGGAGAGAAATAAAGTCCATCTCAAAATGTAAAAGAGCATTAAAAATATGACCTAAAATACAGCAAAAAATAATTTACATAGGGAAAGAAAACAACATCTAATCTGAAGGATTTTCTGGAACAGGTTGCTTTAAAGGCTTTGGAATACTTGCTGCTGAAGGCTAAAACCTCTGCAGTCATCAGTCACCATACGCTGGGGGGCAAGCAGCTGGGAAGCAGCCTTGCAGAAAGGGACCTGAGGGTCCTGCTAGACATCAAGATGAACATGAGGTAGCAATGTGTGCTTGCAGCAATGTGTGCTTGCAGCAATGTGTGCTTGCAGCAAAGATGACTAATGGTGACCTGGGCCTTATTAGACAAAGCGCTGCCAACAGGCTGAGGGAGGTGATCCTTCCCCTTTCTTCAGCACTGCTGAGGCCACACCTGGAGTGCTATGTCCAGTTCTGGGCTTTCCAGTACATGAGAGTTATGGAGCTACTAGAGAGAACCTAGCAAAGGGACACTAAGATGATTAATGGATTGGAGCATCTCTCTCCTGTGAAGAAAGGCTGAGAGAATGAGGACTGCTAGAGAAAAGAAGGCTCAGGGGGAATCTTAACAATGTATATAAATACCTGAAGATATTTAAATATGAAGAAGGCAGAACCGGGCTGCTTTCAGTAGTGCCCAGTAACAAGAACGGAGGCAATGGGCAGAAACTGAAACACAGGAGTTTCCCTCTGAACATCAGGAAGTGCTCTTTGACTGTGAGGGTGACGAAGCACTGGCACAGGTTGCTCAGGGAGGCTGTGAAGTCTCCACCCTTGGAGATATTCAAAGCCATTTCAAAAGATATGGTCTTGGAGAAACTGGCTCTAGGTGGCCCTTATTGAACCAGATACCCTCCAGAGATCCCTTTCAACCTCAGGCATTCTGTGATTCTCTGAAAACAAAGAATGAGATAACATCTAATTGGGATGATCTAGACCAGATAAAGTGATTTTCAAAGCACAGAGAAATATGAGGACTTTGTGAAAATTCTTCTGATGGGATTTCTGCTTGGAAGAGACATGGAAGTTGTTTCAATTTTTTTCTTTCATTTTGGTTATAAGAATTTTTAAAAGGCAAGTAAGCCCACTTCCTTTTAACTGCTACCTCAGTTGAAGTTCTCTCTTTAGCACACTTGACTTTCAATAGTACTAATTTTTCTTACATCTGCAGTATAATTAAGATACAGCAAAAAGCTAGTAAATAACAATGGGTTCTTTTTATAAACTATGGACTTTTCTCAAGTGCTGCATACTTAACTACCTCCTACTCGTATGCTGTGGGGTTTTTTTCCCATACTCTGTGTATGGGAAGGAAACCATCTGTATTTATCAAAAGCTGTCTAATTCATATCTCTACTGACACTACTTACAGCACCATAAAGAGGCTTGTCACAGTGACAATCTTTACTCTTCATGTAGAGCGCATACAAAGCCAAATCCTGCTCATTATAAAATAAGCCTAACACCTTCAAAAATATTCATATCACTGAGGTGAGAAGAATTCATGTTTGTCTGCAAGTAGATAGATACAAATTATTGTTCTTGTCATGAAATATCCATACATCTACAATAAACCTATTTCATGGAGGAATACTTCTGCTTCACTGTTTTCGCGACCAAAAGGTTGTTTACTATTCCATTAACTCCAGGTCCAAGCACATTAAAAAGCTACACCTCAGACACATTTCTAATGGGCTGGTATTTATGGACAATAACTAAGGCCAGTGTTTTGTCGCAGTAAATTATACAGGAAACAGTCTAGCTATGGGAGGAAAAAAAAAGGCAACTGTCACAAATTGCTAGTAAAACTGCCAGAGCTCACAACCTGCATTTTAATCAAAACATTCTTTATTTCATAATAAAAATTGATTAAAAATGTTTAACTAAATGTTAAAAGAAAATTAAAACTGTTGCTATAAATGACTTTTGGCACACAGATGGGACATAGGAACAGCTTTTCTGCTTCATCTTTCCCAGAGAAAACCATGTTTTAAACTAACAGAGTTCAGCAACCTGTTATCTAACTTGAAGGAAAGAGCAGTTGAGGGATACCAAGTAAGTATTGTATCCTAAATAAGGTTTTTCAACAAAAGTAAATAAGGCACAGAATTACTGACGTTTTACTTTTATGCAAGTATGCATATGATGTCTCTGCTATTCAAGAGAGTCAGTTTTCAAGCATCCACAAATACATTGTATATGTTTTAAATTACTTCTGAAGAGAGGGAGTACATGCACTCAAAAACTATCCTACCACCATTCCAGGCACAAACTTTTTTAGAAAAGGTATGCTTGCTATTTTGAAGCAGAAACCACTAGCATCCACTGAAATTCACTCATTTTACTCTTCCGAAATCTTGAATTTAGCCCTTATATTCAACCTTGGTTTTGCAGTCAGCTCCAACAGCATCCCATCCTTCAGCGTGTGAAACAAGAAAGCATACTATGGCAGAAGAAACCAAAATGACAAACCTTGCCAATATATTACCACACACTTTGCTGGAAAAACACATTCTGATTCTTGATGCTTGTGGAAGTCAGTTTGTGGCTTGTACTGCCAAACTTAAACTGGCATAGCTATAAAATGTTACTAGCAATGAAATTAAATTCTTCTATCTTCTTGAGGCCGCATGTCTACATTGTGGAGCCTCTATTCACTACACTTCACCATTAAGGCAGGAGAGTTGTTACACCACAACTTTCAAAATATTACAAGGCTGTATTCTGCCATGAATAA
This sequence comes from Psittacus erithacus, assembly GCA_009867235.2. Lineage (NCBI taxonomy): Eukaryota > Metazoa > Chordata > Aves > Psittaciformes > Psittacidae > Psittacus > Psittacus erithacus. The sequence goes on from WYDI02002725.1 coordinate 3,098, forward strand.
AATGCTAAGGAGGCAAGAATAGTACACTAGGATTGAAAGCTGCATTCCTTGTACTCCCTTAACACAATGCATAAAGTCTTGTTTAGCTCACATGCCAACTATATGGGACAATTATACACAGGTCCTTGCATAACTTATGAAAAGAGGAAGGAGGAAATTTTCAGCACATAACTATCGTGTTCTAATAGAAGTAGCCAAACATGGGTCTCTTCACTTCAAGGTAAGGCAAGATTTGCAATCTGCCAGCCTGTACCGTGTTCTTTCCATTCCACTTCAGCATGTTTTGTGCTACTGATTTACACTGTTTTTTTCTGCTGATACTGCTTTTATCTCTCTCAGTTGCAAAAGAGGCAGAAATGTCTCAGAAAATGTACATGACAAACAATTCTTTTTATTTTAAATTTATTCACTAAGAATTATATTGACCTTGAAACTTCAAGAAAGGTGTGGGAACTCCTTGCCAACTTAAAGCCTGAGTCAGGGAAGAATTTTCATCATGTTTCTGAAGAATAATATCCAGGGTCATTTAGACTTTGCTTAAACATTAATCTTCAGATGTTTCTATACATTTGTCGTTATATACATGTACTAACTGACCATACAGAAATATCCTATTTGTAAGAGTAAAATTTTGCTATAGAGATGTGGTCCCCAAATGCTTAGTGGCAACCAGATGTTTTAAATTGAAAACCTGGGTTTCCCTTAGAGTTCCTTAAGAAAAACTGAGTTTACGTAATTTTTTACTTACTTTACATTCTACTTACATAGAACGGTTTGGGTTGGAAGAGATCTTAAAGATCATCTAATTACAACCCCCTTTTGCTTTTCCTCCTCAGACCAAAAAATTTATTCTTCAACAGCAGAAGCTTATATAAAGATATTAGGGGAAAAAAGGAAATTAAAAATAAAGTTTGTTTCTACAGAGCATGTGCTCAGTCTTGAACTGTAAAGCAAGATCTCACTGTAGGTTTGCCAGGCAACTTGGAAAATGAGGGAGGAAGCTGACAGCTCCATTTTTCATAAATTGGCCTTGATTCTCATGATGCTGTAAGAGAAGGGAAGTCTTACCTTACTTTGCCCTATGGAGTCAATTGAAAACTTCCTGAAAAGATGCATGAATGTGCAAATCCCTTTGCCACTGAAAGAAACCACTAGTCAGTCATGCTATGAAGGAGTAATAAAAACTTTGGCTGAGAAAAGACTGCTGCAGCTAATTAAGTACACCAGTATATTTCCCAAAATGAAGTTTACAGTTATGTCATGCCTACATTTTCAGTGAAAAAGCTTGTTTGCCTCCTGCTGTCTATGGTGACTCAGATACTCAGGGTTATTTTCTGAAGTCTTTTTAGAGCCATTTTCCTGTTGAAGTCAATGAAAATATAGTTCACAGAGAATTCAGCAAAGACAGTAAGACAGAATCTGATCATGAAATATAAATATTATTTACTTTGGAGGAAATTATTTTGACTTTGGTTCAGTTTGTAGCTTGGTTTGGGTTTTTTTTAATAACTTCCACTGTGAGTTTCTAGTGTGTGTGTATAAATATATATTTATGTGTATATGTACCTGTATGTGTGTATAGGCATGCATCCTTCCCATATCTGCCTGTGTATTTTGATTTAATTGAAAAGTGTGGAGAAAAAAAAAAGTTGTAAATAATCACTGAAGGGGTTTAATCACTTTTAAATTCTGATGTTACATAGAATCATTGATATGATACCTCACATATGAATGATTCACATGACCAAGGAATGATTCACATAACCAAGGGGACAATGTTTTGGTTTATTCTGCTTACAACAAGGATTGTGAGCAACACAAAATAAAAAAGAAACATTTCAATAGAGATTCGGAATTTGTTCCAAGGGGATTGCCATGTATTCATATCCATAGACAGGATTTAGAACAAATCATATTTACAGCTGCCTTTGCAGATGACAATGCAAATATTTGAGTTGTTATTGTTACTCTCCTGATCAAACTGACAATTAGTTTTCTAACAAACCATTAAACATTTATCAGCCAACAGAAATTCAACAGTTATTATGCGCAGCAGTTTATCTTCCACTGGATGGGTTGAAACAATATTTTTTTAATTTTTAATTAATATTTTACAGTACTTGAAAAAGTTAAATAAATAAAAACATGCAACAAAACCTCAAGAGGGGTTTATAATAATAGATCATCTCTAAGAGAAATTAAGAACAGATTATTATAGAAAGCTTCCAATCATGTCCATGTAGTTAGCCAAACTGACTTTTTTTGTGTTTCAATTATTCTTGCCATCAAGTACTAACCTTGTGCCTGTACTGACACTCAGTTGAAACAGACAAATTAAAAGTCCCAAGAGTATGAGTAGATAATTGTTCATCAGTGTCATGAACAAACTATTTCATACAGGATGACTGACTTCAAAATACTGAATCCCTATCTAATAAAACCTAATGAGCAATGGAGAGGTTTGAAGCTAATGAAGCAAGTCCCTTTTTGGCAGATGTTACTTGACAGCTGCATCATAGGATCCTAGCAGCAACTACTGCTGCCTCATATTAATATATTCTTGAAGATATCATGATGAATCTTGTGAAAAACAGAGGATCCTTTTCTTTTCAACAGGCTGAATATAATGTTGCTTCTCTTATATCTAATCTACCTAGTAAGTTTTGGTTTCAGAAGACTGTTCAAAGTTCATTCAATTGTGTTATAGCTCATGCTTTAGCCCAGATGCTGAAGGCTGAATTTCTTCATTAAAAAAAACAAACAAAAAACAAACAAAACAAACCAACTAAAAAAGCATGTCCAGGTGTTTGGGTTTATTTATTTATTTTTTCTCTTAAGGCAACAGGAAAGAAATGTGGGGTTTAGGTCACAGTTAATCACACACATCTTGTGGCATACATATGCTGTACAGGGTCTCAAGTGAGCTCCACAAAGCTATGTTCTGTTTCGCAGCTCTTCACTTTCCCAGGAGAAAAATTCCTGATGCTGCTAGCTGAATTGCACAAGTGCCGCCAACATAGGCTGCTCTTAAATATCAGGTGCATCATTGCACACCACAGCTCTCACAACAGTGGAGTAAAAGCAGTTGCTGGCCTGAGAAGCCATCTGAAACTACAAATAGGAAAAGCAAAGGTGTTTCTTCCAGCCACTAGCTCCACCATAAAACTGGCCTGTTGTCCACAGAAAGAGCCAGCTCCACAATATCAGGCCCAGGATATTACCGCTAATAATTTCATCATTAATAGGATACCAACAATTCAGAATTACTTTCTTGTCTTTGAGGAAATTAGATGTTGATAATTTGTGTTTTCTAGGCCTTATTATTGCAGCACACTTAAGGATAAGAGAATCCACACACATATTACAACAAATATTCAAAGCAGTCAACATGAATACAGTTTGTTATATACTGAACATCAAACGAATACTAAGTTCCTAGCACGACCCTCTAAACTCTTAGAGGGCTAAAGAGAGATCTAAAATAGAAGCAGTCTAAGCTGCAAGCCTTTCCATAAAAATTGTGAACCTTGGTAGCAATGACAAAACCAATGGAAAGTAAATACTGTTGGAGGACAGGGACTTTCAGCAGCTGTAGAATTTCCTTTAAAAAAAGTAGAAATGTGCATTTACTCAGTTGAAGTGTAATGTTAAGCTCATTCTACAGCTGTTTAATGCCCAATGCAAAACATAAATAATTCCTCATGAAAGCAAACACTCTAATGTTTCCAGATCTCCCTCTCTCATACCCACATTTCTTTCCCTTGTAATGGAACTTACCAGCTATCTTTATACATTATGGCCAAAGGAGTTTTTTCCAGAAGATGCATTTATTTTTGCTTTAGGAACTTTATGGAATCCTTCCTCCTATTAATCAGTATTCACAACTCTGTTCTACTCTTTCTGCATACCAGGAGTAGTTCTTCAAGGACTCTGTTTTTTGTGTCCATTTATGCAGCATCCTACGGATTTGCAGCTATCTGTATCTCTAAGAAATTTGAAAATTGTTTTACAGATTTTCTAAAGGAGGCTATTTATCATTTTTGCTTTTAAAAAGAGCAGCTTTGTGATTCTCTGCACTCCAAGAAGCACAGAATTATCAAAATAAATGTTAGGTTTGCAAGCATTAGCAGTGGTGACATACTAGGAAATCAAATTGTTAAACCAAAGTGTCCCATCAAGCTATTCTGCATAAACATATATTACAATGAGACATTTCTTTAACCTTTTTCTGGCACCTATATTTATGAAAGTACCTGAACAATTACAAATTTCTATAATTAGATTAAAGATTTACCTAGTTAAATAACAAATAATAGGTTGGAACATATTCATTTAAATATATACATGAAGAAAAAAGATATCAAGTTAATGGAATTTCTTTTGTGCAGTTTGGCATATTTTTATTTCAATAAAAATCAGAAAGTTAAAAATTACACATGGACTTCAGGCAGGTACAATTATGCTCAGGCTAATTAGTTATTATCCTCTCTGTAGAAAACAACCCTTTATTTTTTAGATATTCACTCACACAGACATATCAAAATGATTTTTATAATTCCCCAATGAACAGCCAACAAAGCAGGTAACAGAGAGAAGGCCAGGGCACCCTCACTCTTTTCCAACCTAGATCATGGGCAGGAGCAACAACTTCAGACACAGCCACAGAAACAGCACTCAGGAGCTTTGGCAGAACCGGACAGACACAAGAGTAAATAAAGCATTTCCCAACAGCTAATGGTCCAGTTTTCCAAGAGGACAATTCATTCATCACCTAATGGTGTGCAAATGGCCAGAGACATCTCACTCTGCACCACCAAGCAGCTTTAGGTATACATCCTTCCTAAGCCCTCTCACTACTCTGAGCACAGTTGTCACCAAGGCAAAACACCACCCACTGCCTTTGCTCAGATAAGAGCAGGACTTGTTAATATAGTCTTAGATCCCTTGTTCATGCATATCTAAAAAAGCAATTGTGCCAGAGTACTGAAGTCTCAAGCCAGGTAGTACCACACAAGAAAGAAGAAATCCCTCATAAGATGAATGCCTCCTTGGCCACTAAGAGACAGAATAAAAACTTTTCTAGATGTCATATCTGCAAATATCTCCTTTAGACCAAAGGGAGAAAAAAATACATTTCTAATACATGAACTCACCTTATTTTGTTTTTAACTATCTGCAAGATGAAAGGGTGGCTCAGCTGAAAAAGATCTGATGCTTTATTGCATTTCTTTTCTGATAACATCCTTTACTCAGACAACTGTTTGCCTGTTCATCTCTCAAGGGAATTCCAATGAGAACATTCTGTTTCTTTATTTTATTCCAGTACCTTCATAACGTACTTATGAATCATAGCACACATTACACTGCAGTGCTGCAACTTTGAGTCCATTTTTTTCACTTTCTTTTCATGCTGAATCTACGAAGAAGTGTTCTTCAAGTGCTATCTCACAAATTAATAACTACCAGAGATTTGCTTTGTTTCTTTCTTTGATTTTTCAGACGTCAACTTTCTACACCTGCTTTTGAAGTGTTTTGTGAGAAGTATTGTTCTATAACACTAAAAGTCAACACACCCAAGTTATCTCTGACTCAGGGTCTATTAATTCAGTGCAAAAGTTTCTCCCAGTATGAATGTATTTGAGGCCCACTCATTACTCATTGTAACAATTATGACTTCTACAAGACAGCATAATCATGAGCTCAAAATAACTCACAGGTTTTGTAGTCCATTAAAATGTTCTTGCTGATCTCCATCTGTTCCAAAGATAATGAATATACTTTTCTTACAAGCGCTCTGCTTTATCAGCTTTTTTTTTTTTTTATTCTTTAGCAGATTGGATTTCTTGAGAAGTGTGGTTTGTGTTTCTTTTTTGTTTTGTTGTGTTAAAGAAAGGGGAGAGGAATGGCTCCTGGCCCACACTTATCTGTTGTTTGCCTTCTTTTCCCCAAGCCAAGCATCTGGTCAATAAAAATAAACTAAAACTCACCCAAACAGGCTGTGTTAGCACCCTCAATGCCATAACTACTGCAGCGACAGCTTAAAGCAGCTGCAGATGACAGCCCCTAACCTCACAGCTTCATTGCTTGCAGCCACTGATGCAAACCAAAAGAGGCTCAGGTACTCTAGGCCGGCTGGATTTATCAGATCAGGTGGAGCACCAAGCCAGTGCAGTTACTGCAATCCTCAAAATTGCTGCAGTCATCAAGCCTGAATGGACATGTACTAGTACATTACTTAGGCCAGGCTGAACAAGCTCAGCTAGACCTGTATTGTCTCCATGTAGTCACTTGGATATGTCTGCATCATTCTGCCCAGTGCCTGTGGGATGGGGCATTGCCTGAAATTGGAGAGATGCCTGTATCTCCAGCAGGACTGCTGCATGCTGAAGATGCTGCCTCTGTTCTACAGGGCTCTCCTGTAGAGCATATTTGTCTCATGGGATTGCCCTCCGGACAGTGGGAAATAGGACATGACAAACATGGCACTCCTGCAGAAATATGCACAGGTTCTGCATTCTCCACGACCTCTACACTCGGCTATCAGGTATTTTAAGATGTTCTTTGGAAGACGATCTGAGCAAGATGACAAACTTGTATTACACATCAAAGAAGAGAACATATTCCATAGGCAAGCAGTTTCAAAAAAACCCAACCTTATCTTGTTAGCTGTTCTTTCTCTTTTATGCCAGCAACGCATAAACAGATCTACTCAGCTCTCTTCCCATGATTAGTAAAAGGTACACCTACACCAAAAAAGTTACAAACCTGAATTTCAAAGGGCTTAAAAGAAGGCACATAGCATTGTTCCTGTCTCACTGCTACCTAAATTAAGACAAAATAGGTTGTTTAGCACTGTAAAGAAGATGAGTGGCAGAAAAAGCCCTTTTTTCCGATGCAGAATGAAATGCTCCATCCACTGAACCATGCCGTATGCATCAGCTTGCTTTATTTCAGATGCGCTTGACCACTCAACTGTTTTTGATTTGTCATTTCCTTAGAAGGCAGAGAGAAACAGAAATGAAGAGAACGAAACAAGCAATCGAGGAATAAAGCAGGCAGTAGCAATATAAAAATCAGGGTGAGCAGTGCTTTGAGAACAAAGGTTAAGCAAGGAAAAACAACAAATACCTGATGAATGTAAAGGAAACAGTTTAGCTGCAACAGCTCTAGCTATACGCAGAATACATTAACCTGGCCAAAGCTCAGGGCCATTAACTTGCACTCAGATCCTGAGAGAACAATGTATTCCTGAGAGATTGAGGAAAAAATTCCACATCACCTAATATCCCAGTGTTAATTGTTAACAAAGGCCATCCACCTGTGCTGTCCTGATAAAGAGCAACAGCATTTCCTACCATCTCAACACTTCTGTATCAATGCAGAAGGCCAACAAGCAAGTGTTCTTGGGCTCCTGGAAGCACTCATTCAAGCATATAGAAGTTTATCTTTAGAGAAAAGGCTCCTGCTTTTTCTGCCTGAATAGGCAAATTTGGGAATTATCTGTGAAGATAACAGGAATACATGATCAGCTCTAAATTTGCCAAATATTCTCACCCTGGTGACTGCCTAGATTTATTCCAAGTTTCAGAGGTATCTTAATCCTTCAAGTAGCACCTGATTTAATATCCTGATTCATTTCCTGAAACAAGGAGGAGAAAGCAGTTTTTAAGAAACACAACTCATGGGCAGTGGCAGTAAATGACAGTATCAGTAGATTATTTTGTGCCCAGGTCTCATAATTTATTGTTTAGAAAAGACTAAGGAGCCTTCTGAAAAACAGGTAAGTCATGAGGGACACTGCAGAGGCTGTGAACATTTTGGTGACCACTGAACAAAACAAACAAACTGACCAACAAAACATGCAAATGAAACTAACCAAAAGAAAAAATTCTATGCCGCACAACTTTGCTCCAACTCTTAAGTCACATTAAAAAAGTTTTGCCTAAATGAAATTGAAACACACTGATCATCTTAATGTACTGGGTCTGTTAGCTTGGGTTCTCTTTAGAGGCTTTGTCTTCGCAAAAACCAGTTCAGAACATACACACAAATTTTAGTTTTCTATTAAGACTTCTTATCCTAAATCAACAGACACTAAAGTAAAAAGCCCGAAACACAGGTGGTTGAGCAGAATTTGAAGGACATATCAGCAGAAAAGAGAGAGAAATGTATCATTAATGGAATGAATATAATTTCAGAGTTTTTTTAATAGGGCTTGTATACTTTACTGGCTTATGTTCAAACTACTTTGCATTGTAATTATTTTCAAGTAAAGATAAAAAAAAACTTGACCAGAGTTTTGGCACAGTATGAATAGAACTTTTGATATAATAGGAAACATTACACCTGTACGGGTCAAATATGCAAGCAATATAGCTGCACTGACTTCATTTAAATTTGCAGTACACACAGTTGAAGTCTTGCTTTGTGGTCTACCTGCTTTAAGGCTCATAGTAGCTACTATATCATTCATTTGTCCCAGCAATATCAAGGTACCAATCATCATTATTATTATCATTATTATTATTATTAATACACTTTGCTTACAGTCCCCATTATGTAATCACATTAACTCATGAAACATTTATGATTCCTTTACTGATACTGATTCTGATTATAAATGAAAATCTGAAACCATAATTCAAGTATATCCTTTATATAGACATACCCAAATTTCAAGAATTAGAAAACCAGTAAATTCACCCAGTAACTGTTTGTCAACAGCCAGAGAGCTTAAATCGTAAAATTTAAATTCTTGGATGCTTAAGGTTATCAAGTCCACTTGTGAGGTAGAGTTGGAAACTAGAACTGTCCTGGGTTCAGCAATAGCAGTCATTTTTCTCCTTCTTAGCAGGTGGTGCTGTGTTTTTGACTTTCGGCCTGGGAACAGCGCTGATAACAGCGATGTTTTCAGTTTCTGCTTAGAATGTTTAGTCTGACCAAGGACTTTCTGAGCCTCATGCTCTGCCAGGGAGGAGGGGAAGCCGGGAAGAAGCAGAGACAGGACACCTGACCCAAACTAGCCAAAGAGGTATTCCATACCACAGCACGTCATGACCAGTATATAAAAGGGGGGCAGTTACCCAGAAGGGTTAGAGCACTGCTGGGTTGGGCTGGGTATCGGTTGGCAGGTGGTGAGCTGTTGTATTCTCTCCCCTTGTTATTTCCTTCATCATTATTGACGGCAGCAGCAGTGGTTTGTGTTATACTTCAGTTACTGGATTGTTCTTATCTCAGCCCATGGGAGTTACATTCTTTCGATTCTCCTCCCCATCCCTCTGAGAGCGGGGAAAGGAATGGGGGGGGAAGTGAGCGAGCGAGACTGCATGGCTGACTAGGCTTAAACCATGACATTCAGCTACAAAGTCATTTTCAAATGGATCACAAGAAGTCATAATCTAGTTTTAGTTTTCCATAGCAGATAAGCAATGCACTAATGCACACAGAGAAGAGAAAAACAGAAAAAAATATGAATCTTCTGAAGTGGAAAGAGAATATTTATCCCAACTGACTATTCCAGGCATAATTCCTTGCATTTGGAGCAATATTTTACTATCTAACTCCTAGGAAAGTGTTTATTCTCTACTAACTGGTACATATGGTACTACATAACACAGTTGCTTTAGCTCATGAAAACAAGAGTTTTGTTGTAGATGCTGTGCCAGAGGGTGTAAAACCTGGACTTCAGAGCAATTAGACATATCACAGGTGACACACTTGGCTCTCAAAAGGGGAAAATGACGTTTGTTCAACACATGAGCACTTTATGCCAACAGTTTCATTCACAGGCATCTTCTGCCAGATAGCCTGAAAGGTATTTTTTTGTCCCACTGGGACTGCAGCATAGGAAGCATAGGAATAAAAGACTGCAGGCAGCATAGGAAGATGGAATAAAAGGGAAATAAATATTATATTCAAAACTGAGGCACTCGGCTAAACCAGAATGGGTACTGCTAGTCACAGGTACAGGATATACCTGAAAGACAAAATGGCAGTAAGAAGAGATTTACTACTTGGACAGCTTCTTGCTCATTCCTACCAGTCCCATTTGAAAGAGGGCAGTCACAGAAATGACACTGATAGAAGTTTCAAAAAAGTTTGAAGTCTCTTGAACTTAAAATCACTCCACACGGGAACACATGCATTTTGACAGCAACCTCAAAAACCACTGACTTTCCCAACGTTTTTTACACTCTCAGTGAAAAGAAGCAAATTTTCTATCTTGCAACTTAGAAAAGCAACATGATTACCAGCAGGGAGAGAAAATGCTTACCTGCTAGTAGGAAAGCAGAACACAAACCTTGCTCTGCAGGGAGCAGCAGGAAGGTAGCCAAAAGGTTCCTGGGAAGAAGACTGTTCTCTTTTGATCTCTGAAGCATCAGGGATTATAGAACACTGCTTAGATAGATTTTTCTCACTGGCAGAACTCAAACTGCAAATAGCAACTCTTTTCTAACGCCTACTTTATCCTTGTATAACTCCAGTCATCTCCAAAGTATGTCCTGTTGTTTCAAATGTACATTTACATGAATCGTATGGTAAAAACACACAACAGCGGGAAACACAGAAATATGTGTGCTTCCATTACCTCCCCATACTACCACCACATGAAAAGAGGAAGAATTTAAACCTCTGGTCAGTATAGTCCCAATGGGTCTCCAGCTACATTTAGATTCCAACCACATAGCTCTGGCCTGGCTGAAGGGATCCCCAGCACCTTGCTCATCTTTGTCTAGGATAACTCCTGAACTCTTTTGTAAAGGGAGCTTGCAGTGCAGGTCTCAGATTGGACAGCATCAGTTTTACAGAGCCCATGGCTTCCTGAGGTCTGGCATTAGAACGTTACCCCATCATTGTCTGCCATTGGTAGACTGAAACATTTGTATAATGTGCTGGGAAGAAAGGTAGCTTGGGTGAGTAAAGCCTTATGAACATGTTCTTGTGGTTCCAAAACATAGAAGGAAGACACAAGAATACAGGATTTAAATCTTGGATTGCCATCATAGACATTATCAGAATGTGGCATTGCCACACACTTGGAAAAACCTAGAGCACTTCTCAGGCCTCTGATTAAGTACCTGCAATTAATTAAACAGGAGGTCTGGGTTTGGAGGGTTTGGTTTGGTTTTGGCGTCTTTGCTGGTTTTTTGGGGAAAGGGTGGGGGTTATTAGTCGGTTTTTTTTCAAGATTAGTAAAGCAGACTCACTATTTTGCTCACAGACATGATACAGCTGCAATAGAGAAATCACTTAGTTGGCAACAAGTACAGAACACTTAATTTTGTTAACTTTAATATAACTAGGAGCTTACTCACTGGAAACAGATCTGGGAGCTTCTTGGGTTTACACTGTCCTTGGGGAAGGGAAACAACAACAAAACCAATATCCAAACGAAATCCCAAACCCCAGAGGGAGTTAGAGTAACTTCAATTTTTTTCCCAATATGAATCTTAACTACTTTTGCTTAGCCTTAAAAGCGGACACAACTTCCCTTATGCAAATAGCAAGGAACACAAACTACAGAATTAATCTTCATTAACGGAGGTGAACAAGGGCTGACCTTGCCAAAGAGGTAGGTGGTGGCTACAGGTAGCCCTCTGATCCTCAGCTCAGCAGAATCCATCCCTGAGTTTAAACACTCACACCAGCTCAAAAATGGCACATACAAGGTCAGAGGTCTTCAAATCCATCTTTGCCTGTCATTTTCCTGCAGTTCCAGGAACAAAACATGATATGTTTGGATGGATGTGTCCTTACTATGCAGGAACTCTCCCCAGTAGAATACAGCTTTAAACTGCTGCAAGCAAGAAGCATCTCAGGAAAATGTTTTAAGAGAATTTGTTTCTTATTTGTGTTTGCACAAGTCTTCTTTGCAAAGCTCTGTAATCAAGGCACTCTGTGAATGATGAATATAAAATGAGACTGCATCAGATTCATGACTGTTTAGGAAGAGGTTCATAATGGAACTGATCACATCACGACGGGTATTTTTCCTGTCTCTATTCATTTAACATACAGGAAGAAATGCGAGGCCAGTATAGCTGTACTATTCATTGTACTTAAATGAGCTGAATAATATGGAGTGTGGAGTCATTTACTGACAAAGAGGGAAAAAAGTCAACAAATGCTAATGAATCTTCATAGGCTTGAAACATATTTTCTACAGTCTGTATTGGTGTCCCTTCTGAAGCCATGGTACTAGAGGTCTGAGCCTGCTGTGTTGAACAGCTCTCAAATTGCTAGAAATGAGAGCAGCTTTAGTAGCTCCCATAAAATATTTAAATCTAGATTTCAAGGAGCATTTCAGTTGCCACTGAGATGCTATGCAGACTGAGTGAACAGAACAAGAATGTTTCATCTCCTTGATAATTTCCTTGATCATCTTTGAGCCATTCTGTGGAGTATAGCTGCACATTTTCAACCAATGGGCAAAAATGAGTACATAAGAGTAGAATAGTAAACAAACACTGAAAACACTGCATTCACAAACATGCTGTCATGAGGATGGGATGCTTCTGATAGGAGCAATAAGCTATATTAGAATTAAAAGTGAACCTTAGAAAATATCCCCAGGTGCATGGGAAGTAGAGCTTCTAATAAATCCTAATCATGCACCCAGTGACCTCAGGGTCACCTTTATCCCCAAAGTCTGCAGTGAGTAGCTGGAACGGATGGGAGGCACCTGCCTTCTGCCGAAACAGTCTTGTGTTTCATAAAATTGCCCCCAGCGGTTTTGCACCTGAGCAAAACACTCCTCAAAAACCGGCTGCTTGAAAAATAGGCTTCTACAATACTCAGTGACCTAAATTTCAATAGATGAGACTAACCATTTAAACCCTCGGCTATAAGAAGCCTGTGTTACTCTCTTTCAGCAAGAACCCTATCTCCTGGAGAATCTCAGCAGTCCTTGGTTCTTACACTGGGCACAAGATATCCTCCTGCACTCACCAGGTCCTCCTTACCACTTGCTAGTTGAAAGCATTTTTTCCTTTGGGATTTTGGGATTGGTAGCCAAGACTAGCAGGCTTATTCCACAACTGGAACAAGTAATTTTTCAAAGAAGTGACCTTAGTGTAAAAACCAGCCAACATGCGTTTATTTTTCATCTCCCTGTATGCTCTGCTACAAGACAAAAAGAACAGCCTTCTTCTGGGGATAACGGGGCAAAACAACATTTATCTTCCTAATGCCTGCTCCAGTCCCCTTATATGTGCACAACTACCCTTATCCCAAAGTTTTTGTTTCACACTGTTCTGGTAACTCAACTGGACAGTGGGACAGAACCACTGAAGGAGGCTGATTTCTCTAGGGATTTTATTCCACGTAAAGTTACAGAGTGCAGAAATCCCTAAGCTTATGATGGATGGTAATACATGCAAACAATGCAGTTTAGGCCCATGAAGGTAGCCAGGTACACATCCCAAAAGCAGTATGGCTATGTTTTTCAGGTGATATGTATAAGCTAATAAATTCAGCTGTCTCCATGCACATTAGGAGCAAATTCAAGGATCTCTGCTGTGCTCCTGCTGAGCTGCAATATTTGCCTGACTAATATTTCTCAGTATGAGCTAGAAGACAGTGTTTACTCCTTCAGGTAGCAAGGATACCTCTGCTACCAGGGTATCTGTAAGTGTTTAATGGACAGTTCATCTCAGGCAGAGGAACCAGGCACTCTGTTCATCAGAGAGCACTGTTAAATAATGGCCCTAAGGCCCCACTTGCCCTTTCAGGTTCAGACTTGAGTTGTACCAATGTTATTTGGACCTAGACTTTTGTTACTACTACAACAGGAACAGAGAGCAGAGAGAGAGAGAGAGGAGAGATCCAGGATTTCAGAGATCCAGCTTCAGCACAGCAGGTTACGGCCTCCAGGTGCAAAACTTCAAGAAATTATCAGTGACATACTATCCCATATGATCTGTTAAAGTCATCCAATACACATTTCAATTTCTGTAGTTTCCCACTCCTTTTCAGCTTTCTTCCTGAGCTTTAAGGCTGTTTACCCAAGTATATTAGATCCTCAGCCTGGTTTTAGGACAAGAATTAAAACAGATACAGAGCACTGACTGCTGTGTGCTTACATACTCTTTCCAAAAAAGAGGAAACTCAGCACAGCCTCAACAACCATTTGTAGAAAACAAAAACAAAAACAAAAACAAAAAACCGTCAATAGGAAAAATGGGATATTATCCCCAAACTCATCCGGGTACTTTCTGAGGTTCTGCCTGAAATGAAAAATAATAAACAAACAAAAGAGCTGGAAAAAAAAAGCATTAAAAATTTTTATGTCCCAAAATACACTGCAATTATTGCATTTTATTTTTTCATACATTAGCACCAGAAAATTAAATTCATAACAAGAAACCTGCATAAACTCACAGCTTACAGAATTTATCTTGTTTTAATTTTGGCAATAAATTCTAGCACTACTAGTTACCAGGAAAGGAAACAAAAACTAAATAAAAGGAGAATTATAGCCTGGAAGCATTTTGAAATTAAAAGGAAATCTGGTCTTTATTTGGTGGAGAGTGTTAGTAATAGAATATAGCTTTAACAAACATGCCTGGTTTTCATTAGACAGCACAATGTTTTTCTACAAGCACAAATTAAGGTATTTGTTTCTAGTGCAGAAATCTATCCTACCAATTTGTCCTCAGAGGTTCTGTTTTCTCACTCCTCGGGGTGTGGAAAAAGAAAAAATGTTGATTTAATACTCAGTTTTGCAAGACTGTTAATTGTGGGAGTGGCTCTTACTCACAAGTCATCCCCATGAAGCTAATGACAATGCTTGTGTGCATAAGAATTCAAGCTAGCTGGGAATTTATTTATTTTCTTTATTTCTTTTCCCCTGGAAACAATGTTTGCACAGATACTGCAACTTTTGAGGAAACGTGTGAGATTTTACATTGCACTTTCAGTGAGTTATCTTTTTATTGGCCAGGCCAGAAGACAGCAAGAACAGAAGTTAGGAACTTGACTGTGCTCCAAAATACACAAAAGGCTGAAGCATCCTGTCTTTTTTAAAACACTCAGTTATTGACAGGGGTAGAGGAAAAGAGATTGAGCAGTGAGGATTCATGTCCGCAATGCCAGGGCTCCACGATGAGGTACCTAGACAATATGTACCTCTACACATGGTAAAGCAATTGGATAAGAAGAAAGGCCTGAGAGAGGAAATTAGACTCCAGTCTAATTTGTAGTCTAGTAGTTAAAGAATTTGTCTGGCAAGTGGGAAAAATCTTTAGCAGAGGGTCATTCACAGTCTTGCATCTCCTGTATTAATAAATAAATAAATAAATGAAAGTATATTTTCTGAGGGGAGGAGCGTTTTGACTAGTATCTGTTTCTTACACAGACTTGGAAAGGCATTTTCCACACAACTTCGCACACAGTGGCTTGGGCTCAAAGGGCAGTGTGCTCACACAGTACATAGTGCATCAAATGCATCAAAGGTCTGCTTTTGGGGCAAGATTAGGACATTCACATTTGTCATTGCAAGAAGCTGTCCTTGCTCAAAAAAAAAAATAAATTCCAAAGTTAAGGTGAAGAGTAAACTACCCCATTTCCTCCATGTTAACCCATTCCTGCTCCAGGCATTCTGTTAGATCAGCACTAGCAAGATGATTTTCTATGTCTTTGTGGCAGCCACCTAATGCCAGATCACCACCCTTCAGCAACAGGTTCTTCATAATGTCTGAGGTACCTTTTCATTGACAGACTCAACTCTGTTTTTCTTTGTGTCCTGCTTACAAGTTCTCGCTCTTTGCTTGGAAGGATGGTGATATTTAGTATTGAACTGTAATCACATAAATAGACTTCTGTATTGTTTGCCACTGAACTGCTTGGGATATAACCTCCCATTTGCCTGAAAAGACAGCTTCATGCTTAACCAAGACCAAGAGATGCTTTAAGACTGCAAGTGTAATTGCGAATCACAGAAAAATTCAACTTAATAATGTATTACCATGTGCTGTCAGGCAGCTTTACCGTTATCATGGATCAATCCAAAGCATGTTTAGTGTGTGATGTAGCACAGCACTGACAAGCCAGATGCAACCTAATTTATTCAAACATATGTGCAGGTCCAGCCATAGAACTGAGAACACGTCAGATACCCAAAAACTTTCTCTGCTGCTCCAGCAAGTCCTGCAGTCTCTGTTGATCCAGGTCCCTCAGCTAGTGTACCACCAGTGCCCAAGCCAGCTAGATTTAAAACAGGACAGCTCTGATATTGTTCTAAGTCCCACATGTATGCATATACACATATATATACACACACAGACTAGTAAAATAGCTTTGCTTTTTTCTTGAGTTACCCACCCATGCAGGAAGCTCTCATGTAGTAGAGTTGGGTTTTTTATCTGATACACTCATCTTTGAATATATTTTACGGTTCAACTTATTAAATTTGAAAGGTCTCTTCACAACCAGAGCAAACTAAGCTCTTCTGTAAATAAAGATTCTTTGAGAAGACAAATATTAAGGAATACCCTGCTGTTATTCTTAGGACTTGCTTCACCCTTCAGTGCTATGCTAAAAATGTGTGAACTACTTGCAAAGTGTGTTTCTACAGGCATAGCACAGCAATACACAATGATAAACTGAGTCCAATTCCTGAAGAAATACAACTTCATCAGCAAGGTCTTGGTTCAATGGTAAGTACAATCTCCTGACAGGAGGAACAAGGGCTTTTTACGGCCATCATATACTTGTTCTGACACACAAGGTTTCCTATCAATGTCTGTTATAGAGAAAATGGATTAATTTAGTTAAGCCAATAACGTGGAAGAGACACATCCAAGTCTTTATCTGGGATAGATTTGCTGTGGAACTTGGCCAACAGCAAAGTCTGTCTGTGCTTAAGATGCTGATTTCTGGAAAACGGAAAAGTAGCTTTTTCATTTCTTCCAGGGATTTTGTGCAGATAAATATATGGCGCTTACAAGTGGCATGTAAGAATGTAAAATAGAGTCTGAACAACAGCCTCAAGAAGACAGCATGATACTCATTCTTTTAAAGTGAGGATATCAAATCAGTCAAGCAGAAGTATATCATTAAACTATTCTTCTTTCCAAAGTTGTAAGATCATTCCCCTGAAGGTGACTTTTCAGGAACATACGCATTTTCTGTAAGCTCCTGATCTCTATTTGCAGTTTGTTAAATGTTAGTGGTAATACAATCAAGGCATTTATGTCTCAAAATATGATATTTGCAACAGCTACATGCAGAATCACCTACCTATTAAATCTTCCCATCATGCACCAAGAAGAAATAAGTAAAGAAGGATGGGATTTCTCTTCCCTAATCTTATAGCACAGACATTTAAATCTGAGCTAGTCACCCAAGGCTTCCTTTCAAGTCCGTGTTATGAATACATTCCTTCTAGCATGTGATCCATCTTATCCTAAAGCAGACAATTAAAAATAGGCCAGAACTGCAGACTAGGAGTGTTTTCACTTCTGCCAACTGCAGCAGCAGGCTAGCATGAGAAGCTTACCTAAAAAGGTCTATGCAGTGTCCCACCATTTATCAATTTTGTCTCATTGTTTTGTGTAGGCTGTCTTTATCTGATTTCTCTTGCATGTGTGTAGACAGTATTTTTGCATAGTTTGAAATAACACTTTCCTAAAATGTAACAAGTTTTGAAAGAATATTAAATGCAGATTATACCTTTTCCCTCCTATGAACATTTGTCATGCAAATTAATTGTACTAAAATTTTCTGGGGTTTGAATTTGTCATACATAGCTAGGGAAAGAATGGGGAAAGTTTAAATGCCACGCTGGTCTTCTTCTTGCTTCTGAAGTAGTAGATGTTCCTGTTTCCACAAAAATGTGGTGCTTCTTTAAGCCAGGCTATACAAGCTATGGGAGAAGAAAAGAGTATCTGGCGTACCAAAAAATCTTTTTTTCTTCCCAAGTTCCTTAAAAAAATAAGTCTGTGACTTCTTTTCATGTACACACATCTATGTGCATGAGAAAGTTCCTCCACCCCTCTGCAATGAAAGGATTAAAAGCTCAGCTTGCCCACAGCTTCCTACAAGCACAACACTGAGGATTCAAAGACTTCCTCAGAAATTTTATAGGCAACAAGAAGATCTCTACATAAGAATAAAGCTCTACCAATCATAGAACCATAGAATGTTAGAGTTGGAAAGGACCTTAAAGATCATCTAGTTCCAACCCCCCTGCCATGGGCAGGGACACCTTCCACTAGACCAGGCTGCTCCAAGCCCCATCCAGCCTGGCCTTGAACACTGCCAGGGATGGGGCAGCCACAGCTTCTATGGGCACTCTGTGCCAGTGCCTCATAGCGAAGAATTTCTTCCTAATGTCTAATCTAAATCTACCCTCTTTAGGTTCAAAATCAATCCCCCTTGTCCAGTAATAAGTAAGAGTTAGTTAAATTTTGACAGCTTTAAAAAAAACAACACATATCTCTTGCCCACGAACACTGGGATTTAAGAAAGCATTTGTATCTTAAACAGAAAACAGCTTCCAGAACTCTTGATAAAATCTCCTAATTTAACTTCAGTGATCAATAATATTTTTCAGTATAGGCATCTTGGGAAGACCTACTTAATGAGCAATCGCATTCACAAGAAGTACTCTCTTACTAGCAGCTACTTTGTAAACCATTACATCTGAGATGAAAGACATGAGCAAAATTACATTTAAACTGTTGCCATTAATACACCAAAGAGAACCTTAAAATGAACTGAAGAGGAAAGATATCATATGTTTCTATGGCTTTTTCACACAGCACCAGTGGAAGAAAGAAAACAGAATTTTAGTTACAAAGCAGTAGTACAGATCTGTTGGGGGTTTTATGGTCTTTTAAAGGTCAAAAACAAAGTGATGCTTTTAATCCATTTTAGAATAGAACAGAGCAAGGGAATGGATCTGACATTTTTTGTCCTTGTTAAATGCCTAACTTCTTCTTTTATTGACAAATCTCTTATACATCCAAGAGATCTTTAGAACTTTTGAGGTTCCAAGAAAAAGCAATGCACCCTCTTCAAGGCATGAGCTGCATTGAAAAGACCATTATCACTTTCTTCTAATAGCTGGATGAAACCTGCTGAATTTTATCTGAGAAGAAGCCCAGGCTGCATCAGTGGAGGAGGATCTGAAACGTTCCTGACACCCCAGGCAGAGCAGCCACTGAGTGCTGCACAGTATCTGTGGGAGGGGAGTGAGAAAACCTTGAGAGAAACAGCCCCGCAGACACCAAGGCCAGAGAAGGAGGGGAAGAGGTACTCCAGGTGCTGGAGCAGAGATTGCCCTGCAGTCTCAGGAGGACCCACACCGTAGCCAATGGATATTCCTGAAGGATATCCATTCCAGCACATGTAGACCCCATGCTGGAGCAGGTTAATAGTGTAGGGAGATAAAAATGGCAGAGAGGTGATGCTATGGACTGACTGCAGCCCACCATTCCTAACCCTCCTGCTGCTTCACTGGTGGTGTGGAGGCGCTAGAGGAGTCTGGAGTGAATTTATACCTCTGGCAGGGGGTAGGACAGATTTTATTTTAATATTTGTTCTTGCACTTATAACTACCCAAATTAGTAATTACCTTTTTATTTTAATTTACAGTAAATTAAGTTAATTTTCCCTATGTTGAATCTGTAGTCTGCAGTGATAGTATTACTAGTATTGCTCATTGAAGTCCACATATACAGTCTGCAGTAAGTTGATACATACAGCAGTTTGAACAAGCCTTGAATATTCAGCACAGAGGAAGAGAAGTACTGGCTTTACTCAAGCACTAGAACTGCAGCCAGGCTTCAGTGTAAGTTAAGAGAAATCTCAAAGGTTACTTATGTCAAGCAAGGACTGCCAAATCTTTTTTTGATTCTTTTGATTGCCAAATCAATTACTCACACATAATTTTTCTATAGTAAATTAGAGGAGGAAGTAGAGAAACCAATTGGGTAATTTTCTACTCTTCTATTCACCAAAGGGAAATCCTGCAGCAGTCAGTGAGGTGAATTTAGCAGTAGCTGTGCTGGCAAAGCCATAACAGAGTATTTTACTCTTCAAAGTTGTGCTTTCATCTGCTGTGAAACAAAAGCATCAGAAACACCTTTCTTCTCAAAAACTCTCTTCTTTTTGTGGTTTACAGCCACATGAAGATGCAACAAAGGATTTAGACATCAATATCTTTTGAAGAACTCAGTAATCTGGTCGAGTATTTCATAAGAATTTAGTCTCACATGCATGCACATACACATGCCTTATACATTTGTTGGTCTCTAATTTTTTTCTCCTCTTGACAGAACTGTATAACAAATAAGAATGGGCAACAGGCAGAATTACCACACAATAGATATGAACTGTAAAAATGGATAATGGTGTTAATGGTCATAATTTACACTATTTCCAGCTTCATTCAGAACTACAGCCCTATAGCCAGTTGCAGTCTGTTCAAGTTAGATAAAGGTTTTTATTATTTCTCTTGAACAATCTCTCAGTTTGCCTGTAAATAGAATTATTTGTTTTGATAAAACTAGTTGAATTCTCTCCATGTAATGAACCATTTGTGTCATAATCTGTCCACACTAATAAAAAGAGATGTCTAAACAAAAAACTTGTGCCTGAATAGGTAGAACAGCAGTGTCAGTGCTGGCACTTCCCAAGTTTGCAATTATGGAAAAGAATCTGTCCAGAAAAACAAATTTTAAACTTAACCTTAATAAATCCAACGAGCAGAAGGAAACAAAACTAAACATACACCTCCACACTCGTTACAGAGAAGAATTTCCAGATGATTTTGACTAGCTTTCAAAATGCAATACTGTAATTTGTTACCAAGAAAAGTGCAATACTTCCAAGCATATAAGTACAATACTAAATAAATTGGTTTTCTGACAACTTTTTTTCAGGCAAACAGATGAACTGGCCTATGAAAACATGCAATAAATTATCTTGGCCATTAAAACAGTAACAAAATATAAATTGTCATGAAGAAACATGGCAAGTTTTGATCTCAGCTTATTCTGAAATTAAACTGCGTGCTTTTTCAAAAAGAGTCAAGGGCAGCAAAGATCAAACTCATGGAACATACTGCAGAGAGGATTTCTCAGAAACACGTGTTGCAGAAGCAGCACACAACTCAAAGCTCACTAGCTGCTTAACCTTGAAAGATCTTTGTCATTTCTATTTTACTTTCTTGAGAAGTGAGACCAAAAAATCTTTTGCCCCAAATGCCTTTGAGTAACTCCCACACTTCCTGCTTATTTCCCCAGGCAGGCCACAGAGGAGGCACAGAATCAGGAATTCTGCTTACTCTTCAGTGCAGTCACAATATAAAGCTGGAAATTCTTCATTTCAATTCTCTTAGGGAAAGAAAAGAAAGAAAAAAAAGTATCTTCAAACAAAGCCTCATTTGGAGAAGTATTACTGCATATAATTCCAGCAGAAAGTTTTAAACCAGTTCCACTTTTCAGTTCTCACATCTGGGGAAAAACATCCCTAGCAGGGAGGGGGGCTCATAGGGTCCCCTCAACCTGCTGACATCTTTCCACCGAACACTGAGGGGTCAGGCACATTGATTGTAACCTTCATCTTTGCAAAATATTCCTGGTTTCTCAGGAATTCTTGGACTCTGCTCCCTTCACTTTTACCCCCAGGCCCGTCATTGGCAGCAGTGGGAATATACAAGGCCCTTGTTCACAATAAGGTACATGTCTCCTTCCACATCTCCTGCCTGCAGTTCCCATGCCACTTTTTTGCCCCTTAGTGATTGTTCCGTGCCCACATATTTGTTCTTCAAGTGCAGGTAAGTCACAAATGAAACCTTTTCACTATTGAGAAGCCATTTTCTAGTGAAATCTTGCAGCAAAAAAGCCTTACAATTTGGCCACCCAAAATATAAGCAGCTATGGGACCTAAATAAGTCTTTGCTATCCATACAGTATATACTTTCTCTTATACATAACACTTTATCACAAAGGAGATGTTTGCTTCAGGTATAATCATAAATTTGCAATAAAGGACTCAGTCAATTTGTGAATATGCAACACTACATACCAAATTATTCCAAATATACATGCAATCCCAGCTTTGGCATTCAGTAGATAAGGAATTTGTCACATTTCCTGTATAACTATTCCATTCATACGATTTGACCTTTTCCTCCAGAGACAGCCTGTAGGATGTTTTAAACTGTGTGAAGATATTCAAAACTTGGAAGAGAGCTGTAAACACAAACTGAGAAGTGGTTAGAGTACAACTCCTTCTTCATTTACTGAGAACTCATTCTTGCAATGTATTTTCCTGAAAACCTAAATGGCAGCATTAAAGCTGTCAGGCCTCATTTTATTGCTCACACAGCTCATAAGGACAAGCTCAGATACTCGGCATAAAAGCAGGACCCATTTTCCATTTTCCTTCTCTTAAAAGGAAATACAAAACCCACCCATACTCCAACAGTTGTGGCTTTGTATGATTGAATGCAGTAAATAGTCAACAGTCCTAAAGCAGCTTCTCTAAATCCACTCTTCAGTGACCAGAAGCTAGCCCTACAGTTCAGTCACAACTGCACAGTAGAGCCCTGTATACTTACCTAGGGAAAACATATTGCATAGTATTCATTCCTGTCTCATACTCTTTTTAAAGGAATGCAAATATAGCTGCAATCCTGCCCTAAAGACCCACTAATTTGGATTTTTTTCTCATAGAATAAATTTTACTTACCAGCATGACTTTAAGTTATCTCAAACATGAGGTGATATGGTGAAGTCTTCCTCAAAATTTTATTTAGAAACTGGCAGAACCCTTGATTTACCCTGTTACTGAGTACCTACCATGCTAAACACAACTGACAATTCAGAGCAAAATTTTGGATCTGAGGTGAAAACTTATTTTTTCTTCATTCATCAGAGGAACGCAGTTCAACATACACTTTTTCCCAGGATGCAATATAGAGTATACTTGCCAAAGCAAAGCTTTGAAACAAATGCTTTCTATGTGTTAGTATGACTTCAAGGATTTAACTATAACATTTTAATGTTCAGGTTATACTTTAAGTCAAATTGGAATCTTTTCTGTATAAGAAAGATACATTTTACATCTCTTTCTTCACCTGTATATTTACATACAAGGCCTCACAGATTGATTTCAAAATTTGACTTTAAAAAGAAAAGATCATACTACAACGCATTAGCCACTCTTGTGGCTTTTCCAGATCATGATTGGAATTTTAACATTGGTCAAACTTGGAAAATATCTTTTAGTTTTTTACGATGCCAGAAACAAAGTTACTAGGTACTAATTTTTGCAAACAAAACAAAGGGGAGGGGTGTCTAAGCAACCCAAATGTTTGAGAAAAATAAGCACCATATTAAAAATGGCCACATTACAAAAGTACCTTTTTACTTTTGTAACTATGTAGTCCAGTAATAGGGTATTGCCACTACTAGCGACAGATCACATTCCTGTACTGAGTTTGCAAGAGTTCTGGATTGGTATATCAAAGCTTTCCTCCATCTGCCCATAGCTTTGTTTTATTGCATGTAGCTGTGACAGCAGCCTTTCTAGCTGACTTGATGTCTACAGCTAACCTTGTTTACTCATGTTTTTTGAATGGTTGTGTGATACAAACCTACTTTTATATAGACAGTAGTAACAAACCATTACTGTTGACAGAAAGAGATACTTATGATTCTCACATAATGCTGTAGTGCAGAGAAATGCAGCCCTGGTATGAGAGCAGAGGTCATGAGAAATGAGGCAACAGGAGGCAACAGAGATGAATACTGGCATAAGACGGCAAGAGATGGGGCTAATGTTTAGTATGGGAGATCCCACAGTTGTGCACATTTCGATAATGGGCTGTAAAAAAACCCCAAAACCAAACAATACAAATGAAAAAAGAAGACCTGGAGCTGAACAGAACTAGTCTTTGGGTTAACTAAGAGAACAAAGAGCATCTAATAAATGCAAAAAGTACCATATATAGTAAACCATTATTTCTATTATTGTAACATTTTCTGTATCAGTATTCTGATTACACTATTCTTCGTTTTGCTACACAATTAGATACAGACTAGTGATGATGCTTGAATTAGACTACTAAGATTCCCACTAAAGTTCTTGGCTTTACATATAGAGATACATAAACATATGTCTATGCCATATATATATATGTATATATGATATATATAAGGCATGCTTCCATTCTCCATAAAAAAGATTCTGAGCAAAGCACTTCACAGTTTCTTATAAACACTATAACTTAATTCCTTGCTGATAGTTGTTTGTTTCACAACAGACCTCATGATAGCTCAGATCAGCCAATTCTTAGCAATATTGAGTCTTAGCGATATTATTGTTGCATTGTTGGACATCTTCTTGCCATTCTGACCCTCCAAAATGGACGCCTTCAATTTCTGACTTCCTGCAAAGAGAGTGCAAGGGCTGTTTAGGGAGAAAGGGCTTGCAGCAGCTATTAGAGGCTACCCAGTTGGATAGCATGTAAATCCACTTTAAACCTCCATTGGGGAAGCTGCTTTTGGAAGATGTGCTCTTTCATGGTGCCCAGGCTACGGTAGGGTAAAAAGTGCAGAGTACTGCACCATCTTCCTAGATGCACTTTTTATTTTGTTGTCAGAAATACAATATTCCTCTGAAGCACTATGCTAGTTCCATTGTCTATAATGAGACCCTTTATGTCTAAGAAGTGTGCATAGATTGAGCACAAGTATAAGCAACATTAGAAGCTTTGTATTTCAAAGATAAGAAAACTTGAAGATATACCTCAGTAACATTTTGGTAATGGTTACTCTTTATATTTGGTGAAATGGTAATAATCCATTTCAAGACTCAGAAAAAAATACAACTAGACATCTACCTTTCTATTTTCCTTTTGGAGACAGAATTTCTCTAAGTATTACTTTTTGTCTCACTGAACTTGAAGTATTTTCTGGACATAAACTCCTTGCATGTTTAGTTTTGTAGTTACATGCATGTTCATTCTAATCAATTCTGCTGATCATCACCACACAGAGATTGCCAAAGCTCTCAAAACACTAAAACACAATATCCAGCCTAGTCTCAACTCTGAATTAACATTTCCAGAAATTAAGGCATTGCAAATAAGCAAAACAGCTGGGCTAAATTTTGTACAAATGCAAGACCAACACAAGGAAAGAAAAAAAGTACCATATTTAATTTAGTTTTTTTTTCTCTGCATTGAATTGATTGAATTCACATAGTCATGTAAGGATATTTGCAAGCAATTATTCACGCTTTCGAATCTACATGTGCGGAGGTAAAAAAGTCAGTTAACATGTTCCTAGGAGCACATATTCTTCCTAATCCCTCCAATTTCTCCTGCTACACAGCCCCTTAGCTAGTACTGTAAAAGCTTCCTTGTTTCATGCAGCTGAACTGCTCATTAGTACAGTAGTTGATAGCATTGCATAAGGCAGCACACATACTGTGTTGGAGCAGAAGATAAGAAAGAAAATGAAAGTAGTAATTTTCTTTTGCTCAGGCTTTTTCTCCACTTTGATGTGATTTGTTACAATGTGCTTAGTAATTTGATAGCGTTCTTTTTTTCCCCAGTCAAGTTCCAGCAGTACTTTAGCAGTGCCGCAGGGTGCCTGTCACTCTCTGACATCTGTTACAGTTGAAGGCCATAAGCTGCGTTTGCATGCCGAAAACAAATTCTCAGTGGGTTCTGCAATTTCTCTGCGCTATTGCTGTGCAGCAACGTCTTATCTATTGATCACTGACTGGAACTGTGGTAGGTCAACAATTACTGCTGATGGGAGCTTTCCTGTGCCTCGGTGTAGCAGCAGGCATTTATGTTCCTCTAAATGAGCAGGTGGATGGGAGGGTACTTCGGTATATGAGACAAGGAAGAGTTCTGCCCCTGAGAAGCACTTTTAAAAACAAAGAAACTTTAAAGCACTTAAATGTATAAAAATAAAACTACATTGTCCAACATAGAGTATCCATCTGGCACAGGAAGAGAAAAAAGCCAGGTAAATCAAAACTTGCACAAGATTAAATTAAACATCTACATCAAAAAGTCAGGGATGATAATGAATTATTCCTAAACTCTTAATACCCCATCCCACATCTGATGTTTCAAATACAACTATACACACAAGAAATCAAAGAAGTACTAATGGATTCTGAGAAGTACTAAGATAATTTCTGCTTAGAAGTGAAGCTACTGTAGAAAGTATTTATTTCCTTCCCTTTACAACATTGTAAAATTTTGCCATCAATTCAATTCTACACTATAATCAAAAAAATACCATACTAATTGTAGGTGGAAGAATAATAGGTGTCTGCACATTTTTAGATAGACAGATTTAGACACTTGGACCTTTTTTGAGAGGAAATAGCATGCAATTCAAGCCCAAAATTTGGCAATGATCTGTAATAAATAACATGTTGCTTTGCCTCAGAAGAAGTAATACATAAATGTCAAGCCAGTCCTACTGCCCAGAGCCTTGATATTACTGCAATTAGATTTCCTGAAGATCTTGTTTCAACCTTGGTTACTAAGAGAGAGTGCAAATGGCCACCAGTAAGTATTTTGAATGTGCAGTTTGTGAAACTTCACTGTCAAGTCTGTCAGACAATTAACAGATCTGGTCTCTATATTTTTAACTCGGGAAAAGAGTGAAACACAGTGTTTAAAGTGTTCCTCTACCAACCATGACAAATGCACTGCTGCCAGAAGCAGGACCAGGAAAGCTGTTCTCAAGTTCCCTGGGCCAGCTGACTCGTGGTTCTGTGTCTCCACCCAATGTGACCAAGGTCTCCATTTCATCCCCACTACCCCTCCTGTCCAGGAAGCTCCTGTCCTGCCAGACTACAGGACCACCAGCGCTGGGAGCTGCTGCCTGGGGGAGGAAGTCTGGAGGGGTTAGAGTTCCTCAGCTCCCGCCATCTCTGCATCTCTAGTCTCCTAAATAAACCTGCACTCACAGAAGAATGCACATCCTCTCTGAGCAGAAATGATATTTTGTGTCTGAAGTAACTCATAATGCTTCTTATGTACTGGTACATTTGGTACAGGGGCACAAATAAGTCCTGTCTTAATCCTGTAAACTTCTCACAAAGAGAGCAGAAACTTAGCCTACAGCATTTGTGTTTTGACCAACTCTATTTTCTATTTTGATGCGAGAAGGAGACCAAAGAACAAACATACAGATTGGCAGACTTTCTTCTATAGAATAGAACACTCTCTTCATCTGGAGAAAAGAGTCTTTGCCACTCTTACTATGACACATTTAAGATGCATTTTCTTCATGGCACCTCAGCAGCGAGCAAAGCGGAGGGAAACAGGAGTTAGGCACTGGTGGTTTTCCATCAACAAGCAAGAAAATATTAACCAGAAACATATGTAAATAGAAAATAAAACATTATTTCTTTTAAATCATAGCAGACAGTTTTAAAGTTGAAAGGCACATCTGAAATATAAGAAATGCCTAGAAAATAACAGGACAAATAACTGATAAAATCAAATCTGAAATTAATTTATTCATTGTATTTAGGTATAATTTCTAGACTATTGTTTCTATGTTCTTTGTCCAAATTTTGATTAAAAGAATTGACAAGTTATATAAGTGTAAGCCTTTTGAGTGTTTAAAAAACCCACTAGATTTCTTACACCAACAGTAACACCTAAGGCAGAAGCAGAAAAACAAGTTTAGCAAATGTTTAATTGCCCTGTGAAAATGGGTTCCATATAGATACTGAGCTAAGTTTTCCCATCTAGCACCCTAATGATCAAAAAGAAAAGAGCTTGAAAAATCAAATTCTTATCAGTTAGATAATCTGCATAAGATGCATTATTAGGTCTCTGCAGCACTGCAAAGAACTACTATACGGTCTAGTGCTGCTATTCCTACTTGAGACAATATAAGTAAACCAGGGGATAAGCTGTGCTTTTCTCTGTGAGGTTGAATTTCATGAATAAAAAGGAAAAGATAATTACTATTAGCACCTTTGTAAAAGTAGCAAGAATACTCCCAAGAAAGAAAAAGCAATTGAAATTGCACAAAGTGCAATGCCAGAAGTATATTGAAGTGTGCCTGGAGAGAAGCAAAATTGTATTTAAATTGGATAAATGCAGCGTACTTTGCTCTTTTGCAGTTTAGATTGCAATGCAGTTCCAAATCAGTCACACAGTTTAAAATAAAAAAGATTAATGGAGTTTGTTTCCATATCACTGGCTACATGCAAAGCAAATTTTGCTGAAGTAATCCGATTATTCTACTATTTAATTTGATAGCATGCTGCCGCCAACTAATTATCAGAAAAGTTGGACAGATGTAGTTCCATAGGAATTCTGCTGGTACCAGCAGCTAACATTCAAATTACTACATAGGAACCAGCAAGGGAAACACTTCATTCCTGGCTAGTGTTACGTGTTGACATAAAGCTTTTACTCAGAGGTACTCAGGCTCCAGCAGTTCCTCTGATGACTCTTATTCTGCTGATTTAAGCCTTTATCTTTTCGATTCCTGGCAGACATCTGACTTGTGCTAGGAACACCTAGCTACACCTCAGCTACCCCAGTTCCTAGACTGACATTTAGGGCAAAAAGCCAAAAAGGAGCTCTGCTGGCCCATCAGTAGGCGAGCCTGAGGTATAGATATGTTGAATTTGGTCAGTTCAAGCTGCCATAGCTCAATCAATCAGGCACTGTCGGTAAGGGACCTGGACTTTTGCTGGCCAAAATTCTGGACATAGTGTGTGGCATACACGGTAATTTTTTCTTCTGCTCCTTATATTTTAGTAGAATGTGACATGTTA
Source organism: Psittacus erithacus (assembly GCA_009867235.2). Lineage (NCBI taxonomy): Eukaryota > Metazoa > Chordata > Aves > Psittaciformes > Psittacidae > Psittacus > Psittacus erithacus. Next base: position 31,880 of record WYDI02002725.1, read on the forward strand.
ATCATGGCTGCTGTCAATACACTGAATGAAAAAAAAAAAGGAAGATGCAGGAGTTCCTCAGAGCTTGTTAATATTTTATTTTTAAACTTCATTTTTACTAATGGCACTATATTTTATGTAGGACACGTAAAAGTTATCAGATATTTTTATTTGGGATCAGGTACGACTTCTGCTACTCTCTGACAGTTTCCATTTTACTCAACAGAACAAGCCATCCTGTAAGTGTTGGGGTTTTTTGGGGGGTTTGTTTGTTTTGGAGGTTTTTTTTATCTTTTTTTTTTTTCTTGGACTTCAGTCCAAGAGATCTTCAAGTAAAATTCCCCAACAGTGAACTTTAGTGTCTCCCTTAATTTGCCTCCACACTTCTGCCCAACAGAACTAATGGCTGAGTCTAAGGGCATGAACTTGCAAAGACTGATAGTGTAAGAGGGAGAGAGGTGTCCATCTATACTGTGTGTGTACCCAAAGCAGTCATTTGCTCTTTGGTATGAAGATTTTATGAGTCTGACATCATATTTACTGTCCCAGAATCCGCACTGGGCTCTAAAAAGATCAGCATAAAGGTCACAAGGAGTAAACAAAAAGAATAACAAAGGCATGTTGCATTTTGTCTTGCTGACAATCAACAGAAGCATAGCAGAGTCATTAAGAAAAAATTCCCCACTTCAAATGAAATAAGGCAGTGTATTCGATAAAAAAAATTCTCTGAAATAGAAAGCAATTTTGTACAGAACAACATGGGTATCGTAGGCCTTGGTGCTTACCCCTTTACAGAAATCAAAGGAAACAGAACCAGCACTGTTCTCTGTGTCCTTTCTTTGTTTTTTTCATACCTTCCAGTCCCACTTTTCACCATAAGAATATTCAGAACCAAGAATTTCCTTCCAGACCTACTTGCCCAGAAAGGTTAATACAATCATTAGAAATTCCAGCCTATCAGGGGAAACTGCCTTAAAAATTGCCACATTTTCTAGGAAAAAAAAAGATATTAATTGAAATTTGAAGCATTTGCCACTTGCTAGTAATCTATGAATATGCTAGTTGTTACCCCAGGCTGTAAGCTGATCTGTTACTCAAAGATGGAATGAATTATCAGGCATTAACACCAGTACAGTAGCATATGCTAATGAAATCCATACTTACACTAAATCTGCTTTGATCACCTCCCATTAAGTGAAAGATGAGAACAGAGGAAAATTTGGATTTTATTTTTTTCTATTATTATTCAAAAAAAAAGGAGAAGGAAGAAAAAAACCCTCAAAACAAAAAATCAATGGAAATATTTTACAAGCTAGTGGACCAATTAGAAATTTGAAAGCACACTCTTCTAATAGTTCCACAGTCCTTTCTTTTTCCATTATTGACACTGAAATTATTAACACTATTCCTTGTAACCTGTTAAAAAAGTTACTTATACTTGTGGTGGAGTCACTGTCCCTGGAAGTGTTCAAAAACATGTAGATGAGGCCCTTGGTGACACGGTTTAGCGGTGGACTTGGCAGTCCTGGGGTAATGTTTAGACTTCATCTTAAAGGGCTTTTTCAACCTGGTTGATTCTGTGATTCTATATGCTCAGAAATCTTGCTTTTAAATAAACACATTTATATCTTACATGAACCCATCTACACATCTACCCAATGGCAAAGAACTATAAGAATATCAAGAAAAGAACTGATAAAGGAAATTTTTAAAGGAATAGTGAACTCATAACAACATAATGTTGATACCCAGAAATTGAGAAGTTTATAGTCTTATAGATCCATGCTATATATACCATGCTAGCTGGCATAGCTAGCATGGTAACTGACAAGTTTTGAATGATGCTCTGAGATAACACTCTTTACGTAATTTCCAGTGAACTACATAAAAATGAAAATACACTGCAGTTTTCCCTATTCTATAAAATAAAATCTGTTCTCAGTTTAATCTTGTGTAACACAAATATACATAAAAGAAAGGGAGTGTAAAAATGCAATATATTGTGCTGCAAGCATAGTTAAATCGGCAAGTTTTGCTAAAATATTTTCCTTTCTCCCCTGAAAGCATTCTCTTGTGATGTCTTCTATCCATCTCCCCTTGCATATTTTACATGACACTTTTCTAGCTGCATATTGCAAAAGGAAAGGTGTCATTAAATGTTTTTTCAAAGTGACATTGCTGAGTGTGTTGGAAGTATTTTCTGCGCTCTTCATGAATGACAGGCCGTGCGTCCCAGGCATCATCTGTGCGCAGTTCATTAGTGCATAATTTTTTTTAGAAAAGAAGTTGTCAGCCAGGGAAAAGAAGAATGAAAAATGGATTTCTAAGAGACATGAAAACCTTTACAAGAAACTCTTCCAAACAGAGCAAAATGGAGAGAGAGAAATTGTTTGCTGGAATTTGTTCTACAGCAATTCTCTGTTTTAGTTTGATGCTTTGCTTTATAATTTGTGGAGGTCTTTGGGAAATCTGACACAGGCTTAGAAGCATCCAATATCTGCAAAAGGTACATAGAGACATTTTGATTGCAAGATGTATATCTGAGGTTTCCTTAAATGTCTTCATATTATACACTTTAAATTTGACTTGTAACTACTAATTCAGGCAGCTTTTCTAGAAACCTCGTTATTAATGTATGCAGCTGGCTCACTGCATTACCAGTAGCTCAATTTCTTCTAATGGTTTGCTATATGACTAGGTCTTCATGAATGGCAATTGAACCGGTAGATTACAGTCCTGCATGCACCCTGATATTCTGCCAGCATAGACAGGGAAAGAAGAGAGCAGGAGTTTCTTAGGTCTTGTTTACATAGAACTACTTGGAAGATCAGTAATCCTTACATTAACGGACAGTGTATGTCTTACTAAAATAAAATAAAAAAAAGGACAAAACATTTTTTAAAAGTACAGGGGAATGTTTTACAAAATGCTCCATTAGTTCTCTAAAACCAATTTGTCAAGTTTAAACCCCAACTCATGAATACTTTCAGAAACTTTTAGAATCAAGATAGAGTGTTGGAGAGGAGAGAAAACTTCACCTTTGCCAAACTGTACTGCTAAGAACTAAAGAACAAGATACAAACAGGTACATACAGAAGTTTCAAGCATAAACATGACTGGTTGCTGCATGCATTTGTCAAACCATCCTGCTTCTCCTGAGTTATAACTGACAACCTCTCCCACAGTCCAGGACACTGACATTACCAAAGAAAATCTGTGCAGCCGCATGACACCATACAACAAAATACACATTTAAAGAACATTAGCATGCCACTTTTGTTAGCATACCCCATTTAAAAACACTGTGTAATCCAAAATCACTTGATCTTTATGAAGGATCTCAAACCAGAACATCTGGCATCCTACTACAAAATTCTCATGTCTTATTTGCTGCTTCCTTTCAATTTTGGAGAGGTAAGATATGGGAATGTTCATAACAAAATGCAACTGGATAGACACCATCCATGATTCCTTTGTTTCTAAAGTCAGTTCAGATAAGCTTCTGACAAGAGATTTCACAACTACTGGGAAATTCATAATTAGATAGAATTAGTACACTAAATAACCCCCCCAAAACAAAACAATAAAACACATTCTCAGCTGGCTATCAGTGAGTGTCGTATTTGACACCAGCTGTAAAGGGACAGATGAAGAATGCAGACTCTATTCAGGAAATCAGGTATCAAATTGGGTTCAATCTCACAAAATTTCTACAACCGTGCTTTCATAACCATCTCGCAAAAGAATTGTTTCTGTCCATACTGAAAGGTTTTCGAGCTCAGACAGTAACAGTACACAATAAAAGAAAGAACCCCCCCCTCCCACTTGATTACAGCTCGAAGCGTATCATCCAAGACGTGAAAAACAAAGCTATATTTGATGACCATTCCCACTAAGGAAAAACAAATTTCTTTTGATCCAATAAAACACCTAGGTTAACAGCTGGAATGAGAACTGTCACATCTCAAGCAAAAACCTATTTTGCTCTTGACAAAGCAGAAATGACTTCTTCAAGTTGGAAAAGTATCTTTTTGACCAGCCTGTTTCATTTCTTCAAGTGATAGGTATATTCTTCATTTCTACACCAAGCAAAACATGCCACATACAGATCAAATAAAGATTTGACACAATGTAAGTGACAGAAATGCATCCCAAAATACATGAAGGGCATCCTAAAATAGAAAATAAATCCCCAACTTTTAAAAAGGTATTTAAAATTTATATTTAAGAAAGCACTGCAATATTCAAAGGAAAACCAAGCACTGCACTTATTTGACTTCTTTAGTTGTTGATTAAATTTCATATACACACCCATACAATTCACCAGAGAATTGCATGACGTGACAACAATGCGGAGCACTCAGCTGAAACAGTTGAGATGATGTCAGACTCTGTCAGAAAGCAGTTTGCATCTAAAAAAACGTATGTTTATTATCAGGATCTTTTAAATCTCCCCGTGCTCTGATTCAGTTCAAAAAGCAGAAGATTCAGTTATCTTCTAAGTTGATAAGGGAATTCATGCTCTTTGAGGGACTTTAATGGTATGTCACATGTATGTGTAATCAGGTTAATACTGAAGATAGAGGATAAGATTTCAAGCAGATGTAGTTCTGCATTTAGCTGAAGTTTATTTGGCTTATGCTTAAACAGCCCTAGTTTTGTACACTTTGACAGAATAAGGTTAAAGCTTAAATTAATAAATAAACAGGGCCAATTAAATGCACACAAACCTTTCCCTAGTGTGCTTGGGGGTATCTTTGCGGTGCTGGGTGATATTTTGCTCATGGTAAGTAAGCAGATCTGTTCCAGAACGGACCTTTTATAATTTTAGTTCACATGCCTGAAGAATGGTACACTGTGGGAGTTCAAGGCATTGCTTATAATACATTGCAAACCTTTGTTACCATTAAATTAATTTAAATACTTTAAAATAAATCTCTCCGCTCCCAGGCGTTTTAATTTTCTATGTATATTTCACCTTCTATGGAGAATGCAGCCTTAATTCTCTTTTGAGATCCCATATTAAGGCTGTACAAAACACTGTTTATTATATAGCACCACAGATAGAGAAAATTACCAAGATAAAGCCATGCTTCTTCTCGCAGAAGGTATGCAGCAGTGATGATTATGGTAGATGGCAGATTCTTCATGTGCAGCAGCCTGGAAGGGACTGGTGGCCTCCCAAATGACACAACTTTTGACCAAAAATGCCTCACAGGCATTCACTGGAAAAAAAGACGTTTCACTGATTTTTCTTATAGGCTTTTCATCTGCTGTCTTATATACTGCATATATAATGTCTTCCCAGTGTTATTCCACCCTCTCTATTACATGTTTCCACATTTCTTTCAGCTGTGGGCAGCATCTCAGCAGATCCCTGGCTCTGACAGGGCAAGCAAAAGTGCTCACGAAACTGGCAGCATTTTCGTAGGACCTCACTGCCTTCTGCAGAAGAGGCTCCCTCATGAAGGAATGATAGGCAGGATCTGACCTGAGACTGTGAACGTGTACACAGGCTGTGCAACAAGCTTGACACGTGGTCTCTGCGTGAATGATTAGTGACCGAAACAGTATAAACAACAGCAGCAATTTTTTTTATAACCTTGTTGTAATTCACTAATTAATTCCAACATAATTCACAGATGACTTAACTTCTTAACTAAGGCCTCCAGCATGCAGCTGTAGGTAGGTGCTGGGAATGTAAATTGCTCTTTTCTTTGTCAGGAGAAATAAGTGGGTGAGGTAGGGTGAAATTTACATTGATCTGAGCTTCAGTAAAGAGAATTTGAAGGAACACCACACAGCATTGTGGCTATAAAATTTATCGCTTAGTATCTTCAGGTAATACATTGTATTTGAGAAGATTAATTCAACTGTGGTCCAATCCAACCCAAAGTTCTTTCACCCACCTGTAATTTCCAGACATTCATTCCTCACCCATTTAATAAACTGCCACTTGGTTCCCAGGTTTCAAAAAAGCATCAGGCAGATTTTGAAGCCATAAAGACAGAAACAGTGATTACAGAGTTCTCAGTGTTGTCATACTCTTCCCTGAAGGCAAATTAGCACAATTCCCAACGCAGATCACCCCAGCTATACACACAGAATTGCACAGACAAACAGAACATGTTTGTCCACAGCAGATTTAGTCAGTCACAGTCAAACTGATTTTTGATTTCAAAAAGCTCACAAGAAGGTGGCAGGCTGAAAAACTTAATCACTTACAAGCACATACTCTGAAATAATAGTCATTTGATACTTGCATGCCTCTGTGACAATTATGCAGTGTTCCTTGTTCATAATACACTCCCACAAAACAAGCATTTCCAAGCACCCTCTTCTTATGTACAAACATAAGGAGAGCAAAAATTACATGTGGGAACCTTAACTAAATGACAGTAGAAGTAATCAAACTGAAAAACATCTGCCATTACTGGCTGTGCAATGAAGTTCACTCTAAAAACTACAGTGTGGGAGGCTTATCTTGTGAGCAGAGAAAAAGGTATCCTGCCTTAGTAGCATGGAGAAACAGCAAAGCCCAAACCTTCAAATGCACATCATCTTCCTCCACCAGCAAGCACGCTGTGGTCTCAAGCCTGCCATGCTGTACACTTCACTTCCATGTGGACATTTACATTACCAGAGTGTCCAGCAGCCTTTTTATTCAGGCAGGGCACCCAGGCACTATGTGATGCAGCCACATGATGTGGAAAAACCCCACTTCTCATGTAGGCAGACAGTGTTCTGTCCTGCTACTGCTGCCCTTTGCTCTGCTCAAAGGTCCTGCTAGCATTTTGGAGCTGCTGCACTTTCACCTTCGATATCTTCAGAAATTCACATACTTTGAGGTCCTGCTTATGCACTGGGACAGTTTCTCCCTTTCCCCAGCCCCTGCCCATCTCTCCTTGCCACTCAAACTCTTCCAACCCAAGCAATCACCAGTGGTTTTGGAGCTCTACAGAAATCCAGCAGAGCAAGGCCGTTACCCTGTAGCCTGGGGTAATGTCCAAGGTGCCTGAATGCCAGCAGGCACAGAGACTTTTTCAAGGGAAGAGGGAGGAAGAGGAAGAGCTGCTTCTCATCTGAAAAGCAAATGAAGCCAGGCTGGACAACTCAGCTGCGCACATGCCCACAGGGAGAGGAGGCACATGTTGCTGATGCCAACCTGTCTTGCAAGAGAAGAGCTGACAAACACAGTCCGCTTCCAAATTCCTTGGAGACAGTAACAACCTCAGGCCCTGATCAGCAAAAGGAACTATCTAGGTGCAGAGTGTAAAAGCTACATCCTATTCTCTGCAGCCTGGGCAGGCACAACCCCTCGCTTTTGCTCTTCCTCACTCTCGTCTTTTCCCATTGCTTCCTTGTACGGACAAACTAGGAGGAAAGCAGCTTGCTAACTTGGTTTGCCCTGTACCAGCTATGTAAGGTTCCATTTAAATAATAAAGTGCCTCTTAAAGTGAAGTAGTTTTTCTTGTAAAAGCATTCGCCAAATGGGTTCAGTGACACAAAACATTTTCCCAATGGACAAATGGGTATGGGCTGATGACATGAATGGTCACAGACCACAGAAGGAGCCTACAGTTCCCCCTAGATTTCTTGTATCTCTGCTACTAAAAAAGACTGTTTCCTCAGATACACTATCAAAATTTGAAATTTGTGGCGAGAGCTACTAAACAGCTTTGATCTCACAGTTTTAGCATTAGCTTTGCACAGGACTCCCTAATTTTTGGACATATTGCGATAGATCAGTACTCCTATTGCCAAGCAACATTCTAAAGTTTTAAGAAACTTTTGGAGACATGCTCTTTGCTTTCAGCTTTGCATTAAAATGGGAATAGACCGGCATCTTCAGAGGAAATCAATATTGTTATCTTGGACTATGGTGTACAGCATCTATAATTATTCAGGGTCCCCTGACAGGCCCCCTACCAAAGCAGTATTTCACAGCAGCCCCTCCCCACCTTCAATCAGCCAATTGTTTAACTGCAGATTTAATGGTGTGTGATTCCCTGCATTAAGCACTCTCCCTCCATGTCCGTGAGGCCCCAAAATCAAGGCTGGGGCCAGGTGACAGGGGAATCACAAAGGCCAGGGAGGGCATTCAAAAAGTGGGTCTGGAAGGTCTGTCTGAATTTTCAGTTTTAAGGAGAGAGTATTTCACCGAGTCCTACCATTTATCTTCATTGAGACTGAAAGGGCTGAGCATTCACCTGGTAGATGTCTGTGCTGCTCCTGTCTCATAAGAAGTGTGTATGTCAGTTCTTTCTTTCCTCAGTAGTTAATTACTAAAGGAACACTGTTCTAGTATTTTCTCTGCTCCCCTGAAGGAAACCGGCTGTGCTGGAGGGAGATGGGGTGGTCATGGTGAGCCCTGGCTGGAATCCACAGGGAGCAGGAGCTGGTGCCCTCATCAGCACTTAATGGATAACAGCAAGTTCATCCCACTCCCTTCTCAGGGTAGCCACAGCCCCATTTTGCCTCCCCGATCTCTGCATATCTGCTTTTACCTGTTTCCAGTCAGAACTGTCTCCACTTCTGTGGCTCTGCCCTTGCCCCTTTCCCACTGCTTTTTCCTCCTTTCCCTTCTATTTCCATGGCTGTGTTATGTGGTCCCCATCTCTCTTTTCCCCAGAACTGCACTTAGAAGTGTCTTGGCCAAATTCTTGTCTCTCCATCACTCATTCTTCTCTCTTTTGGATAGAAAACTTACCTGGCTTTTTCTGGATTTAGTATGTTTCTTGTAAAGGTGCTTAAAATAAAATACTTAAACACACATTGGATCGAAAGTTGAAATTCAAGTCCCTTCTCTGCCCAGTGAGGACCCTGCCCACCTAAAACATTTTCTTAGTTGTGTCTGACCTCATGCTTACTGAATTAATCCATGTAAATGTAAATTATTTCAGTTGAAGAGACTCAGAATAACCACATTTCCTTTCATCTAAAAAAGGAGTGTTTTGAGCTTTGAGGCCAAACTGAACTGGGGAATACATACTCTATGATCCTTACTGGGACTTGGGACAATTAAGTTATATTAAACTCCACAGCAGCAAGGTGGGAATTGGAGGTAGTGAGTTGAGAAGCTATGAACATAAAAATCATTGTTTTAGGTGCCTCAAGTAGCAGCTGGACACTTGAACTCTTTTGTGGACCTTTGCCTGTATGACTTCCAAGTCCTTTGACTTATTTTTAATTTGTATTTGCCTGAAAAGGATCTCAACTCCATTATCCACTGATGTTCAATGTTTTATCTATGATCAGTTCCTAGAGATTACGTTGTCCTGCCAGCATCTTTTACAGGTAGTGTCTTGCAATTAGTGACAGCTGGAGTCCATGGAATAGACACAAGGCAAGAGATCAGTAATGGATAAAAAAAAGCAAGCGTTAAAGAAAATCTAGAATCCCAGTTTCTGTATATGGAGAAGTCACTGAGTTCAGGTACTTAAGATGATGATCTTGCAATGGTTTGCTACAATATGTTCACACAACCCTATTTTAGGGAGTGTCTGAGAGTAAAAAAGAAGAGCTGTGAACAAGAGGTTTTCATAAGGAGATGCCTTGTTACCCCTTTCTACATCTCAGCATGTACAAACTCCAGTGTGAAAGCTGCTTAGTCGCACTTTATGTACCTTGTGCTATTTGAGCAAACAAGCCTGTCAAACTTTGCATTGATGCAAAGCCTCACTGGCCTCCGAACATTCCACATTCTCATCCTCCCCTGGTACCACAACAGCTGAGAAATGCGTCTTGTTTTTCGAGAAATGTTGAAGCTGCATCCAAGTAAGACTGTTGCCAATGCTAATCTCAGCACTGGCATCATTAGCAAAGCAGAGATCATGCTGTGTAAACAGTATGACAGATCTGTTTGTCTCATGCTTTAAACATGACACTTGCTTTTTTTGGCCACCATTTCATATTTTCCCTAGTTTTCCAAAGTAAATCTGAAACTCATCTGAAACTGAAATCAGCAACTATGAAATCAGCCAGACTATAAACTCTTAGGACTGCAAAACTGCCAGTTTGCATTACCCAGAGGCTTGGATAGCTAGTTTGGCTGATGCTGCAAACACTGAAGGTAGGACTGGGATCTGTTTGTGCCTTAGCTAGAGGATCTGGAATGGACAAAACTCTTGCTAGGGCCCTTGGCAGAAGGAACAAACAGTGCTCTGAAAGTGCTGCCCTTCAGCTCACAACTCTGAGAAATGTTGTCCTGCTGGAGTCAGGCTTCAGCAACACAGGCTTCAGAACATTTAATGCATATTTGCTTCACACAACTAGTCTCAGTTCCAGCCAATACCTCTGCAACACACACTTCCTGCTTTCCAGCTCAGGAGATGAGCAGCAGCACTGTAACAGCAGGGAATAGCAGGCACAACAGCACCTGGCTACTGCATTAACACAAGCCTGTAAGCTATGCACAATTATGGATTATATCATGCATGGCAGTTTTCTGCACAGCCATGCTTTTCCTCACATGCCCAAATGTCCAGTCCTGACATATGGTCTCAAGTTAGCATTAGTACAAAATCCAAAACCCTAGCAGCTGAAGACATTTGATGCCAAATTACACAGCCAGTCAAGCCCTTACAGACCCTTTTACACTGTGGTACCTTGAATTTCTATGAATGTAAAGCTTTATCCACATCAGCAACTCTGGAAAAGACTCAGATTACATTAAAACATGCCCTAGAAAAAAAACTATCCTGCTATACCCCTGAAAGAGAAATTTCAGATTTTTTTTTTAAATCATAAAAAGACTCAGAGAATGATCCTACATCTTCTGTACATATATCTAAGCAAGTCATTCAAAGAAATATTTAATTATAAAACATAGCTGTAGATACTCTGTTTTCTACTAGCTGTCAGAACACAGCCCTTAAGCTGTCCTTAGAGCAATACTGCCCTCTTTTGGCGTAACCCTATATGGACAATGTTTTACAATGGAATTTTCAGCAAGGTTAGGAAGCTGTTTAGGGATATGCTTTTATTTTGTAGAAAATCAACCCCTTGAATTTTCGGGAAAGAAACAAACAAACAAAAAATCCCAAACACAAAAACCCACAACAAAAAAAAAAAACAAACCCCGAACCAACAAAAAACCCAAATCAAACCCAAAGCACTACAAATAACAGACTTACTCAGTTTGCAGGATGTTGATCTAAAAAAGTCACTACTGATAACAGACTGCCAAAAGACAAAGCTACAGAATGTGTTATATGTGCAGCAAACAGTACAAAAATAGTGCATTAGATGTTTGCTCTTACTGATTACAACACAAAAACACACTATACCATTTAGGAGACACAAACTGAAGGCCAGGACAAAAGCTTAAGTTCAAAAGATTAAAAACCAGGCATTTAAACTGCTCAAAATACTGAGCAAAATCTCCTTTCAAGCTAACATACACAAAGCCTATCAATTGTAGATTTAGGAATGGGCAGAAAGTATTGAAACAGGAATCCAAACTTCTTGCTAATTTTTCTATGATGTTAACTGATCTGCTGCTACTGTTAATGTACCAGTCACTTCCCCCATCCAAATGTCCCACCACTGAAATCCTTATTATTGCTGCTCCTGCCCCAACACTAAAAAATAGATTGAGAAAATGCTTTTTGATCACTTAGTGAAGTAGAGATAAAAAGGCTTGCTTGTCTAACATTTAATATGGTAGTGACACGGCTAACAGCAGGCCATGCTCTTAGTACTGAGTTTGCAAGGCCCTTGGACTCACTGTATTCGAGCTTTCCTTCACCTGCCCATAGCTCTTACTCAGTTTAACTGTGAAAGCAACCCCTTTAGTTGACCTGGTGTCTATAGGTAACCTGTTTTGCTCACCTTAATCTTTATGTGGTACAAGTCTAGTTTTACATAGGTAACAGTAACAAGCTATTACTGGTGGCAGAACAAGGTATTTATAATTTTCACACAATATATTACCACAGAAAACACTGCCAAGGTATGAGAGCAGAGGGAGGCCCTGAGAAGTGTGGACATAGGAAGCAGCAGAGGTGAACACTGGAATGGGATGGCAACAGATGGGGCTGGTGTTTGGTATGAGGAGATCCAACAGCTGTACAGTTCTATAATGGCGAGTAAAATCAAAATGTAGACCTAAAGCCTGATAAAACTGTTCTCAGGGGTAACAAAATATAGTATTTAACATGCAGATTATCATACATCTAGAACTTGGATACAAGCTGGCGCAACAGAAGAAAGAAGATGAAAAAGCACATCATCCAACATAAATGACTCCCAAACTGATCCCAGGACAGTAAGAAGGAACCAGCAACATCAATGAAGTATTCTTCCCATAGACTGCAGAATTCTGTGTTAGTCTCTCCAGCAGCTGCAGGTTATAATTTAACACTCAAGGAAAAGGGAGATTTCAAGCGAAGGAGCAGAAATGAAGTGCATGTGCCATAATTTAAATTGCATTACTGTGATTGTTCTTTCCTCTACGTAAAAGTATTCTAACTGCGCTATTCTTTTCTAAAATATTTAGGTCTAGACTAACCATGATTCTTGAATTAGACTCTTATGATCTTGAAGTCTGTATGTGTATATACATCTCTCTGCCCAAAAGACTGATTTTTATTGTAACACCTTCAAGAGGTGAAACTACCTACCCCTTTCTAGGAACTAAAGATTAATGAGCCTCCAGATCTTGACTAGGAATCTCTTGAAAGCTTCAGTAAAAATAATCACTTCAGTCATGACTGTTTGTGTCAGAAGATGGAAAGAGTCTCTCTCAGACACAGATTGTCATATAGACTTCTAATAGAGAACAGTCATTTACCAACAGAATTTCAGAAATGAGTCTGAAGTAAGGCTCCTAGTTAGTTTCCCTGCTTAAATAACCCAATTTTCAGAGATGTGACATGAATAGATGCCATTAGACTTCAAAACCAAAGTATAGAGAAACGTGATCAAACTGAACGCACTGTCTCAAGAACTTAAAAGGATATACTGGCCAAGTATTGCACAGCTCCCCTGACAAACCAGTTTAAAGCATCACAGAATACAAAGGCTGACAAATCAGAAGACTCTAGAAAGAAAACATTACCATCATGGCAAGCAGCACTAAATCAGCATCAGATTCTTGGTTCCATACTGACCATAAACATGGTGGAAGCCTACAGCTGAACAAGCTGGCTTTGCTTGAGCAGAGTAATTCAACAATTTGACAGGTACACTGTAAAGCTATAGAAGCCAAAGACATAGGTGCTTATCAAGGCAGACATCTAGATTTTAATGGAGTTATTTTTACTGAATGATAACAAGAAACAGAACTTTCAAGTCTTATTGTTCCAGTCACACTACAATGGCCCTCATACATGATTTAAGTGTTGTCAAAATAATTAGCAGCTCATTAAGGTGGAGTTTCGCACAAACCTCCAAGAATCCGGCACACACTCCGTTATCTTTTTTAATTGATCAGTGAATCCCACAAGGGCAGAAGCCTTCAGTTTTACTCAACTACATGAATGGTGAAAGGAGACACTCTCAAGGAAATACAGATTAGTATTTAATGAGTTAAGACCGCTTTAATCAGAACATGGCATATTTTATTACATTCCCTACTTGCTTTCAAGCTGACAGGTAAAGATGCACTTTAAAAATTAGTTTAGAGAAAAAGATGACAGGATTTACAAAAAGGAAAACAGTCTCAAATGGCCTGTACCTAAGCAAGAGACAGCGCTCAGCTTAACAGAACTGTTGAGGTTTATTTCAATGAAGAGTGTCAAGTTTTTGACGCAGCTGCTCAGTATTTCCTGAACAACATGGGATTAAAAACTAGGGTTTCTGAAAAGACTGCACTAGTCTTGAGTCCTCCTCCAGACCAAAGATAAAAATCTCTGCAAGTTCCAACTCCAACATCCTTCCTTACAGTAACCACAACTGAAGTACTGCTAGTCAGCCCAGCCTACTCACCTTGTATTTTTCCTCCTAGTGGTAACAGAACAGGGCTGCATGAAGGGGGAGTTTCAACAGAAAACGTGACCTGCTAGATGCTCACCACCCTTACTGTTCTTACCTCAAAGTTTTCCTTATTTATTTTGACCCAGACAGTTGCTCTGTTGAGGGTAAAACCAATCTCCGTATTTTGAGAGGAAAAAATCCCCAACCCAACCATGAAACTCAAGTATAGCTTTTGGGGTCCCCAGCTAACTCTCCACAAACATACTTCTAAAGCAGTGCTGGGCCCAAAATGGTTTTTCCGGAGTCATGAGTGACATGTCATCTTCCAACCTTTGCAAAAATCGGAAATTCAGCAAAAGGTGTTTTACTCTATTTCTGAAATTCAAGAATAGCCTTTATTAAAAACTTACTGACCTAACTATGAACAAACCGGTATCTGAATTTCCAAATAACTGAAAGTACTTGCACAGAAACACAGAAATTCAAGCAAGCAGAAACCACCAAAAAAACCCAAAAAAAACGAAAAAAAAAGCCATTTTATTGCAACAACGTCCCCATCATCAACTGAGATGGCAAAAATTAAGTTTTAATTCATTTTGCATTTCTACCTTTTATTTATGCAAATATAAATTCAAGAGTGTAAAATAAATCCACATATAAAACACAGAACATTCTCTTTCAGTTACTCCAAAAAAACCTTACATACGGAAGAATCATGACAAGTCAGCCGCAGTCCATTTTTCCTAGTATACAGGCATGACAGAATACAGAAATTTATTCTCCAAAAGCATCCTGTATAAAGTCCTTAAAATATTTAAGTAATATTTAGTAATCTCATACTCCTGAGCTTATGGATGTTGATTCCAAGAAAAGGAGAGACAAAAACCATCTCAAACTTTAGGTTATTTCAACTCCATCTAAAATAATCCATTTAAAAGAAGATTAGATTCAATTCTTATAGCTGAAGCATCACAATTATTCTATTAGTATCATTATCTGGGAAAACTATTTCTTAATTAGATGTTTCTGCTTTTAAAATAAAGTCAGAATATCTCAAATAGTTTTGTTCACTTACACTGTAAATACATTGCGGAAAGTAACTCCACATGCTGGTACAACAGGCCTTCATGAAGTTCCACTTAAACATTACTGTGATGTACCTTAAAAAATGGACTACAGCATGAAATGCACCATAAAGAGTCAAGTATCATGGGATTATGTATTATCTTCCTCCTCAGATGCAACAAAATGCTTATGTATTTTGAAGTCAATATTGGACAGTTAGACCACATGAACACTGGCTGGTTATAAATACCTGAACTAGGAACATTTACTGGTTTAGAAAGACGAGATTATTTGTTTTATTGTTATTACACCAAAAAATTGTTACCAGTATTAGAAAATGTATCGTGCAGGATATTTCAAGAGGAATGTTTTTTACTGGGTCCAACAGGCATGGCTTCCAATGATTGTGGCTTTTAATGCATATCATGCCAAGTTCTTAATAAACAGTTTTCCCTCATTGGTTATGTTACTACAGAGTGAAGAAATTACGATGGTAAAAGCAAACAAAGTTAAAATGAGAACTGCAAGTAACTTCACAACTAGAAGAGGAAAAATTGTAGAAGGATTTAACTCAGCACTACTGTGGGTCCCCACAGCTGCACTGCTACTCTTAGGTTTCCAAAAGATGCAAATGAATTTATAAATATTTTTGTGCTAAGAGCCATGCTCAGAAACAAAATACAGGCTAGCACAAGTCTACCTTCCTGGAGATGCATGTTATGTATAAAATTCAGTTACTAAAGTGCATTTGCGGAACAAATTCTAACGTCTACTATTATAGCTATCCCAATAAGCAATACAAACTAAACTTTGTTGAAATTCTACCTCTACTTCAAAGCAGTAAATATAGATGGCTGAAATCTAAGTTACAGTCTTGTACTACCAAACATTTTGACTCAATGTCGTGAGCTGCAGAAACAAACAAAATGTACTGTCCTAAGCTTCCCATAAATGAGGAGGTACCTCTAGTTAGAAATACTGGAAGTGTAGAACTGAGTTAAGTATAAGCAGAGCTGAAGTAAGCATTGCTTTCTGCTTCTTATTCAATATGGTGTTCCTTTAAGGCTCTGAGAGAAGCTGTTAGTTTTCTCAAGATCTTTTGGCAAGAGATATAAACAGAGAAATAGCAGGGTCATCTGACATTTCAGAACTTGTATTTTCATATACCATTAAAGCCAGCTCATTCAGTGTCTGTATACATTTATTGCACTTGTGTTGTTGGAATACACCTATACCAACATAGTAATAATGATTGCAACAAAGCCATAGTAAAATAAAAGGGTCTGATTTGGACATTAGAGGATAAGTGTCTGTATGTTTAAAATGTTCCTCTAATAGTAATAAATACAGACAAAATGCTCATCAAGTCAGATGCATGTGTTTAACAACTATTTAGCATATATAAAATTTCACTCATCCTTTTATCAATACAAATCTGTTAGGGATCAAAAAAGACTTACCATGCAAAATACTGATTAGTGCTGCATAATGGAATATATATTTCTATCAGAGTTAAAACAGCATTTTCAAAATTTAAAGAAAAATAGATTTTTAAAAAGGGATTCTATTGTTGAATGCAAGTCTTCCTTGTAGCAAAGACAAGATAGAGACAAGTTACGATTTATCGCTGTACTTCAGTCTTGATGAAAGACTAATAATTATTTGTCCACCTACTTAATAAATGCTACATTTTCAAGAATAAAAGGAACTATCAGTAGGCATTATTTCTACTCAAACCAAGTTATTTATTTCTCTCTGTAATAGGTCAAGTATGCTTTTAAAGATTCAGGTAACGGTAGACTCATAATTTTCTCTCTCAACAGATTTCGAGGAGGTTCTTCTGGCTTCAAGGCCTCACTGTGATCTTTTTCCTCCTCCTCTTTGTTATCATCTTCCATTCTTTCATCTTCTTCACTATCTAGTGGCTGAGGAATGAGCTGATTACCAACAAACACATAGGTGTTAATCCTGCGTCTACGACACCTCCTGCGTTTTCGTTTCGGGGGAGCCTTCTGAGCAATACCTTTGGCTTTCATCTCCTCATTTATGAAGTTTCTAAGGGTGCGTCTGATATATATTCGAGCGAGGTCCTGGAGATTCCTAACAGCACATGGAGCTAAAAATGAAAAGAAACTAAGTTATACTAAATTCCCTCTAGCACAAAAATTACTGCTTCACAGCTAAGACCAAAGCTCAAGAGCAAATGAAACTGTAGTATACGCTACAATATGCAAATGAAACAAGGGTAGAAAGAGCCACCTTGACAAACTCTGTGGCACAGTCCAGGAAATTAAGTGGTCTTTTTGTAGATACGCAAGAGAAGTAGAAAGCATGAACAGATTACCAACATAAATGTAAGAAACCATACAACAAATACTGTCACCTTTTAGCACCTGGGACATCTTGGGACCTACTGCTGGCACTACTTCAAGATCAGCTGATGGGATACAATTTCTAGCCCTGTGTCACATGTGTTTTGGCAAGTGCCTTTCTTCTGCTCCCTCTTCTACTCACTATTCTTCTCCCTACTTCCTACTGAACCCAACTTCTGAAGGAGGGCCACGTCAACTTCACAGCTGACCAACCAGGTAAGTCACCCATAGCTTTGCAGCAGAAAAAGGATCAAAATTACTGAAGATCTGAAGAAAAAAAAAAAAAAAAAAAAGAAGGTAACAAAAAGCCAAAGCCACATATTTTCCAATGACAGACAAGTAGGTGATGGTGAAGGATTGCTGGGCTGGTGGATGCCTGCCCTAGATCAGCTACGGCTGACTAATTCTAAGGAAAATGAAAGAAAGAAAGCAACTAACAGAAAGTTCAAGAGGCTGTTTTTTTGTTCTTGTCATTTTAATTACTATGCAAAGTAGCACAAAATGAATGCGGACCAACAGCAAGAAAAAACCTAGTGCAGAAATAGTTTTGATAATCACACTCCCAGTATTGCTTTCAGCTTAAAAAACAAAACCAAAAAAAAAAAAAAAAAATCAACCCCAAAAAACCCCAGCCCAAAACATTCAATGTATTTTAAGTGAAATCTATCATTTCATACATTGACTTCAGTTGCATGCTAACTACTCATATCTGAGACAGAAAGGATGTTTATAACCATCAACACTGATTTCAGCTCATGCCAATGGAAATTAGAAACCCCACACAACAACAACCCCTCAAAACCAATAAACAAACAGCCCCCCCAAAAAAAACCAAGCCCCATTTTTTTAATATTAAACCAACTCGAAATTCAAAACCAAACAAAACCCTATCTAACCATACAAAACACATTTATAAGACCAAGCTAAACAAGCCAGGATTCCAGATTGCCAATCACAGTAAATGCAAGCAGAAGCCATATAAAGTTGAAGTAGTGGACTAGCAAGCATTGGTCCCATATACAGAACTGTCTAAGAGAGACTTCATAAAATCAGAAAGAAAGAAAAGCAATTATTTCCTTCAAAAGATGATGGAATAAACTTTTGAAACACTGTGCCCCACAAAATGTTTAATAACAGCAAACTCTCAGCTTTCTTATCCTGTGAGGTAAAATAAAACAAATACAGTATTTTTAGTGCTAGTTATTATTATATGCTTTTTGATAATAAGAAAATATTACTATATAATATTTGATAATTTAATAATCTAAAAGGTCTAAAGACAAAGTAAGCCACTCACAGTCACATTCCAGATCATAAGCTATAATTGGTAACTACCAACAATTTGTAGTACATAAAGGAAGTCAAGGCCTAAAACACCTGCACTTATGTTCAGATATTCCAGGCACACACACAAGCTACAAAGAAAATCAGGTTTTAGACAGTTTCCGACTTGCTGCATTTTTTAAATTAGAGAAATGCTTGATAGGTAGAAAAGATAGTTAAGAAGTCTTAACAATGAGACAGTCACAAAGCTTTTCTATTGCAGGTATTAAAATTCATTTGAATACACAACTACTCAGGAGGATACCTAGGGAAGACTTCACGTAACAGAAGCAGTCTTAAGTTCCACTGAGATTCATGGATTTAAGCCAAATTGACCAAGAAAGACAACTCACTTATTCTTTTTTTTTGGAGTAGTGATTTTCTCAACTTGCTTGATGTTTAAAAACATAGTAAGATTTAACTAATCCTTTACCTAAGAAGTTTCATCTTTTCTCCTTCATTATGATTAAAGAAAATGGAAAAAAGAGAATTAGACTTCAATAAAATCTACCGTTGTGACTTACCGGAGATGCACTACTCAAGATTAAGAGATTTTTAATACATACAGTGCACTGTGAATCAATACAAGTTTACTTCTCACATTAAGTTAAAGCACAAAGCTGTGCAATCATGTTAACATCCTGCTGAAGTGCAAAACTTTTTTGAAATGCAGAATACTTATTTTAACAGTGCTAGTGGTGCTTGACCTTTTATCACATATCTTAGCCTACCCAGAGACAGAGTTTGTCCTTGCAACATGCCACACACAGTGTAGCCTCTCTGGTGTTGAATAAATCATCTCAAATCATTTACACATACAATGAGAATCCAGATGCGGTTTACTGCAAACCTGTTCCAGTTTGTCTCCTAAAAGCATTAATCAAACCATTCACTTAATAGATTTATTTATTTACTATTTTTTAATGAGAAGAACAGGATGCAATTTTTGAAAGTTTAGTGCCCTAATGTTCACTTCTTTCCGATTGTCTAGGTGTAGTGAACTGCGTCCTAACCAATAACTAAGTTGTTTTACCAACACCTCTGCAGTTTTCTATGAGAAAAAGACCCTACTTTGGGAATGACTGGCTGACAGACATTTTACTAAGCTCTATATACATACAAGAGTTGTAACTGTAGTCTATATATAACATTACATGTGTCAGAAACCATTCAATGGTTGTCCAAAGTAGGGCATAGACTCAATGTTTACTTAGTAGTGACACCTGCAATTTCTAGCTAAAGTTTACAGAAGGATAATGTTACTGGATTTGAAACAAACAGACAATACAATATAAAACAGAAATCTGCTAGAATTTTTATTTCCTGACCTTCAGATCCCTACTTTTTACATTCTCCCCCTCCTTTCTTTTTCTTTTTTTAAGCTGCATGATAGAACTAGACCAGCCTGAGCAGTGGAAAGAAGCCTAACAGATTTCATTTTACAGTGTAGAATCATAGAATAGTTAGGGTTGGAAAGGACCTTAAGATCACCTAGTTCCAACCCCCCTGCCATGTGCAGGGACACCTCACACTAAACCATATCACCCAAGGCTCTGTCCAACCTGGCCTTGAACACCGCCAGGGATGGAGCATTCACAATTTCCTTGGGCAACCCATTCCAG
>WYDI02002725.1:52258-80248 GCA_009867235.2 Psittacus erithacus
TTTAGTGGGAGGTGTCCCTGCCCATGTCAGGGGGGTTGGAACTAGATGATCTTAAGGTCCTTTCCAACCCTAACTATCCTATGATTCTATGAGATGGTCAGAAAAAGTCATATCAGACTGAGCCTGTCTATTACTTGGTGGTAATAGGACTATTTCTAAACACTTTGCAGACTTTCTATCTTAAAAGGCCTAAAATGCTGAGAGTTCCAGGAGGCCAGTTGGTGCATTGCTCCGGCTTGCCCCAGCTACGCTGTGTCCTAGTTTAACGCGCCTTTTGCATTTACATCTGCTTTTTAAGTCCACAGAGCATAAGCTTCTGTGGAAGCCGTTTCAACTCCTCAGAGTTGAAGAGCATTTAAGGATCATGTGAAAGGCCCTTTTTTGGTGAAGGACTGCAGTAATTATGACTTGCTTATGCTGCTGAGATGTTACTCCTCCCTCAAGCATGGAGAAAACTCTCAAAGCGGTAGCTGCTTGCCAGTGCATATGCTGGTGTATTTGCTCAGTATAAAGCCAGCATTGTTCAAAGTCCTTAACTGCTTGTTCCTCCTTCAGCTCCCCTCTTCAAGGTGATTTTCATTTCTAGTCTTCCTCTAGTCCAGCCCTCTCTTGGTTTTCTTTCTTTGTCTGCAGTGTGACAGGGTTACTCTGCAGGCATGAGCTTTATAGTTAGGATATACTATATCTATAAATAGGTACAGTTTGCCCAGTGCTGTGGGCAAACCCCAGTTGAGTAGGAAGGCAGCTGGGACCACACAGTGCCCAAAGCTGTGCTGACCTGGTGGCCACCAGTACTCAGCCTGCATCTTAACACTCATGCGTATTCACATCATCCAACTGACTTGAGCTTTCACTACCAAATCCCACCTACAGTGGCTGCAACTATAAACTCCCCAGAAGCACAGTTTGAACATGGCTTCTATAGCACTGCTTGACATGCTTGGAAGTAAATAGATACTCCAAAAGCAAGAAAAGGCTCTTAATCAACAGAAGCAGGTTAGCCTGGAACCTGCAGCTCAGCAAGGCTGCTTTTGCCGTCTGGCACATAGGACAGGGATGAAGCAGTCTGTTAAAAGCCATGTAAGTAAATGTCCATTCCAAACACAGCTGCTATTACATCAGAAGCAGTTGTGATTTCATGTTGTGTATAGACATGTACTGATCTCACATTCAGTGTCAAGTACATCTTTCAAGACTTCCAGGCCGAATTAGTGGAACCCTGGTGACGCTTAACACCTGTCTTGGAGAAAAGCTATGCCCTTAGTTCCAGCCTGTACCTATGGAGAACAGCACATACAGAATTTACTCCTATGCAGCTTATTAGAAAGTTTCGGCTTATGCTTTATCAACTTATATAATTAAAAGTGGTAGGCACGTATGCTGCTGCAAAAAGCCCTAAGACAGTAAATCTCATCTTTGAGCCCATATCTGTCAATGTCATGCTTATTCACCCAGATTTACATTGACCTAATTGGCTCAGACTGAAATAAGGGGTAATGTTCTCCATTTCTTTACGTGTCAGAGTTGAGGGCTGCAGTGAATATGTATACAAAACCACACATTGTTTACATATTGTTGATGGCAAAATTCATGATGAACCTTTGAGAAAGTGCAAGTCAGACAGCCTCAGAGGTCACAATCAGTTGTGCTTCGCAGTTCAGCTGGGAGTGGGGCTGAAGCAGCTTTGAGCCAGAGGATTTTTCTGTATCAAGGTTTGAGAGATGCTCACTGCAGGTCTATAAACACATTCATACTCAAAGAAAAGTCAGCGAACTGTTTCAGTGTCTTCAACCTTCTCACGCACAGCTCTAAGGGATAATGTGGAAATGAGTTTTACACAGTCCGCTTCTAGAATCTGACATACACTTAATTCAGCTCCATCAATTTTCCGTTTTTGCCCTCCCTCTACTGCAGGGAACCTCTAACCGCTCCACTTCCTCCCACTGATTTGCCTTTGTCACATCTCATTTTTCTCCCAAAGGCATGCATTTTTTGTCTTTTCTCCTCAAGTGCTTCTGCTTGACCTCAATTCCATCCTAACCTTGATCTCTACCTTGCTGTTGTCTTTTGCTCCTCCCTTTAAAGCTCTTCACAGTACACTCTTCCATGTCCATGTCAGTGAGTGCACACAGGCCTATGTAATGCTTGAGCTTTTTGCGCCTCCCAAATTAATTTGCCTTCCTAATACTTGTTTTCATTTTCACCTCCATGACCGCTTCTTGCATTCATCTCCTGAAATTTCTTGGACTGTGTCCAATCTGGCTTCTCTCTCAAACCACTTTCTAAAAGCATTTTGATTTCAGACACATCAAATGCAGGACCCCTTTCCACCTCACACTGTCCTGAAAATTCTTCGTCCTGTGGCTCACACTTCTTTTTACTTCTTTCCCATCTTTTATACCCTGTCAGTGTACTTCAGGAGTCCTCCCTGAAGCTTTCCAGCAGCATGGGCTCTCAGAGCAGTCCCTAACAAACCCTAATGTCACACAGGTGTGCTCTTAGAATCAGATCTGTCTCCCCTGCACCAAGGTGTTTCTAGCCATCAGCTGATGCTCCATTTGGCTTAATCAGACCTTTCCTCCTCTCTTTTCCTCCTCCTACCCACTTTTCTCATTGTCGTGCTTGCTGCCACCATCCCAGCCATCACTGATGCCCATTCCCTTCCAGCTGGACTTTTCTCCTGTACTTCTGTCAGTGCATCAGGTTAGTATTCTGTCAGGCACTATAGACTTAAGAGGTATGGTTGTTACCAATTCAGCCAACGGACCTGCAACTATCCCTACTGTGGGACAGAAGGAAGAAAATACTTTCAGTTAAATGTATCAACATAAATACAGTTGCTTAACTAGTCAGACAAATTCAGTCTGACTGCATCAAAATCCACTTGAACTGTGCATTTATTATTGCCTACAAGACAATGTTTTGCCTCTGGGTAATATTTATCATGGAAAATTGTGTTAAAAACTTGAGTTTCTCTTTTTCAAGTAACTTGCTGTATTATAAAGCCAGTTTGTATTCGTAACTACTTACCATGACTTGTTCAAATTACTGTTTCAAGGTTAAAACTGATCTTTAGTATCCCTTATGTTCCCTCCTGAACATACCTCACAGGCAGAGGCCCTGGCTTTGTCCTTGCCACTCAGAAGCACCATCCAACTACTCTGACTGGATCTGAGATAAGCTTCTTCCTTTCCACCTGTGGCACTGCTCCTGCTGCCTTTGCAACACACCAGCCCTTTCACTCCAGTGCTCTGAAAGCCAGCAAGTCAGTTACTAAACTCAAATTACATTTCACAGTTCTTTATTCTTTTATTCCACTGCTGTTAGGTACAAATCAGCACAGTCAAAAAAAACCAAAAAAGCCTTTATGTCTGGGTCATTACACCTTAGGATACGCTTGCCAGAACCTGCAGGCTTTTCTTAACCCAGCTGAGCTGCCAAATCAGAATGGGAGAAATAGTCTTGTTTGCAGTGTGCTCTGTGTGGTCCAGGGCTTATCACCTGCTTAATGCTGATAATCCATCACCTCCTTCCCGCCAGGAAGTGTAAGGCTTAGCTCTCATTTCTGCTGTGATTCAGCAGTGGAAAGAGTATTTTCAGACTGAAAATAGCAATAAAGAAAAAGCAATTTTTATATTGTTTTTTCTCTGAATGCCACTCATGATCTTCACTTTTTACCAGGTCATTTCCTTGCTTCAGCAATCTTAACTGTTCTGGCTGATTGTCACTGGAACATCTCAGCCATCTTACATTACACAGATACATTATTTAGGAGTTCAGTAAATTAGGAATGGCTGCAGCTGGATTGTGGGTGGTCTGCCCGACACTAGGCCAAAGACTCTCTGAAGTGTTTAGGCTATACAGAGCTTCCTTAATCTCCACTATGCCTCACAACCACCCTCCTTAACACCATCTTTCACTCCTCAGGTACACCAAACAGCAGATGCTCTAAGGTAAAGCCATTGCCCAGCTCTTCCTTTGCAGCCCAGAGTCTGTGCTTGACTTGATGAAAGAGGCTTTAATTGCTGTACAACTCCCCTTCCACATCTACCAGGTAACACAGGAGCCACTTGTCACCAACAGTACAAGTATATTGACACTTATAAAACACAGAACACATTCTTCTCCTGATGTGATAATTTACTGCATGGTTTGTTCAATATTAATACATTTAGGAAATTTAATAAACAGAATATAAGAAAAATAGTGAGGAAACAAACAAGCCAATGCGGTGGTTTCTAATAAGAATAGCTGGGTTGAGTAGCAGTGCTGGTTCCCTGCTGGGGAGCACTCGTATTGACAAAGTCAATTGTATGCCTCATAAAAACTGCACTTTAAGAGGCTGAAGTTGAAGACTTCTTTCAGAGTAACATGGCAGACTGGAGCTAAACAAAAGAAAAGATTGTTCCATGATGTATTTCAATATATGAATCAAATAACTTAGTCTACATCCATATTCAGTGATAACTTGCAAACTTCAGTAATATTCTAAACCCCTTTAGATCCAATTCGAAATAAACCACAGCAAAGAAAGGTCTTGGGTTTCTGCAGAAGCTGTTAAGACTGGATAACATTTCAAAGTTACAATGTGAAACTATTCAGCATTCAGGACCCAACCCTGTCCTTATCTTTGTACCACCCACAAGAGCGAATACAGAAAATAATGACATTGGGCAGGCTGTGCCTTGCACTTAAAACTGTCAGCTTACCTGAAATAAAATACTTGAATGTAAGCAGCAGCAGTAAGCTGTAAGACAGGTCTGTCAAAGCATACAGAAATCCATACAGGACAACTGCAGTTTCATATTGCTAAAACAAAGAGAGGCTGAGAGCTTTCTGTGATGAACTCTGGAATATGATCCAAATCTGTGCAAATCTAAGGGAAAAAATAGGAACCTGGATGTACTTTAATGAAACGTTACCAGATGGCCTGTATATAGTGCACAGATTTTTGTCAGTCTTTGCTCTGAGTGAAATTCAAATGCAGAAAGTGGAAAATCTACGATTTGCACGGTTCTATATTTTCTGGGTAGAGAAATACAGAAATGATCCTTAAACTGTACATTCAAAGCCTATTTGGAAATGTTCTTATTTAACAGTTGTTTCATAAAGTTGCAATGATTTGGACTGTCCAGTGGTGACAACAGCCCATCGAGCATTGCAAAACCGCAGGAAATCCATAGGAGAGAAAGTCAAAGCTAATCTTCAGTGCAGGGGAAGGGGAAACCACGTTCAGGCCAACTTTAAGACATCCCAGCTGTCTGTACTGTTTATAAAGCAGCAATGTACTTGATATAGGTTATCCCAAATGGCATAGATCATCGAGTTATTTATTTTTAAATGAATAATTACAAAACTATGTCCATGGGAAGTTAAGTGCATGCAGTTCTTTGAAAGACCTCCCAGCTAAGCAGTCTGTCACTTGTAGCAAATGCAGGGTGATTAATCCACAAAGACAGTCATTGCAAGTTCTGTGCCTTTTGGGAGTTGTAATAGGGCTGCTATCTGGGCATTAGCTCTCTTTTAGCAGAGAGAGCCTAAAGATACAAATAGTAAATTAGGTGCAATGTTTCCATGGCTAAAGTTCAGACTAATAGATAGTTTCACTACCTTAAATAAACACTTCCCCCCCAACCCCAACATTGCCAGCCAGAGCTTTTCAAGTAGTTAACTAGAAACAAGGCCCTGAGCACTTCCTAATTTGTTCAAGTACAAGATCTATAAACTAAGCCAGACTGCCATCCTTCACTCGGTTTTACTTTGCTTCCAAACACAGGTTATTTTCCTCTAAGAGTAAAAACACCCATCATGAGATTTTGACTTTCTTTAATTTAAAGATTGTATTACAGAAAAGTTTAAGTAAAGAATCCTTATAAGGATTAACTCTTGACATAATATATTGCCAAGATACAGTGTAGCTGCAAGGGCTCTATGTGAACCTTCATATAAGTCGCTTTCTTACATACACAGTCGCTGAACAACAAAAATGGTATTTACCATTTGTAAGAGAAGACAGTGGTATTTAAACAGTCTTTTCACCAGTGTGTTCTGGTTTTCCCAAATTAGAAACACGCTGTATTAAAACTGTAAAATCCTATTGTACAGAAAGTTGGGAGAGATGAGTTTTCTAAAGATTACAACTGATGAAACATTCAAATGAAAACTAAAGAGTGTCGATCATGTAAAATGGTTTCTCTTTTACTGGCAGGTCAAATATACTAGAAACGTACAAATATTTTTGATAATCTAATTCCAGATGAACTCAAAACACTGAAGTAACATACACAGGCTAAGAGAATTCAATACTGTTCCAAGGCACTTACTGAATCTCTGTGACTAGATGAAAACCAGAACAAATTAGGTCTGACAATTAAACAGTATATAATATAAAAATAACCTTTTGCTTACAATTTACAAAATGTATTACAATCTTTATCTCTGCTAACCTGCAATTCCGGCTGTGTGTGTCCAGCAAGTCTGGTAAAAAACCCCAGAAACTATTTTCTAAAACTTCAGGGCAAATAATTTACAAATAAGGTACACAAAAAAATTTAGCTCATGCAGAGATTTCTTACATCTTCTGTTAATATTTTATGATTGCAACTTTATCAAATTATATACTTACTTGCCCTGTACATATACAAAATAATGCATACATGGTAATCAAACGTTAGCAAAAAGTAGTCCATAAACACAATCTGTCCAAAGTATTACTATATTAACATATGTCTACAAGCAGCGTGTAACAGGGTTAAAAGACATTAAGGCAATAATACTTGAAGTTACAAAATAAATCATATGTAATACTTTCTCCTAAGTGTAATAAGGCAGGTAGATGGCCCCAGCAAAAAGTTAAGCTGTAATACTGGATTCCACTGTCATGAACAATGTTTAAGGTTTTGCATGGGATGTACTACAGTACACCCTTACAAGGGTGTACCATTTGGTAGTTAGATCTACACTGCTCTGTGTTAGTCGCCCCCCTGAAAAGTGGAATACTATTTTTTTCTAGTTCTCAGTGGCACTTGAGTTTTCCAGTATAATTTATTGATAATATGTTATGTCCATTGGTTCTTGGATCATGTCCATTCTGAAGGTGGCTCTCTTGGTCCTCTGGGCTTTCCACAGCGGTTACCAAAACCTAAGGAAAGAAATGTATTTAATACTTCTGTTCACTCAGACAATGCAGTCTCACATATGTTGGCAGCAGTCAAAAGGATTACTATAAGAGATGTTCCAGTTCTTACAGAGGAGGTTTATTCTCAGACCTAGAAAACGACTTCATAGTATTAAGAGTTCTTAAGGCACTATGGCCATTTGAGATACAAACATGAAGAATTTGTACATATAGTTACATTTCACTATTTAAACCTCACTTTGACAGTAGGTTTCACTAAATACAGTATTACAGCCTCTGTTCTCATGCAGTTTTCTCAGGTATTATTTCTGAAAGTTTTCAGTGCTCTACAGAAATCACATCCCATTTGTCTAATTCTGTGTTTGATACACGCTAAACAACAAAGTGAAGAATGACTGAATCGCTCAATCTAGGAATAACTCTTTCAGCAATGCTGAAGAGACAAGACAGGCTTCTCTGGCTGGGTTCTGCACCTCAGCAAGTTGGAAGCAGATGGTAGTAGCAGCTACCAGTAGTAGAAGCTACACAAACTAGTACTGTTAATAAATCTTCTGTTTAAATTATCTAGTGATTACACTTTGAATGAATCGTAATTACCAATATCTGTTACTTCTTCTGCAGGACATTCTGAAATTTGACCTCTTGTATCAGTGGAACCAGAAAAAGAAATCTGAGGTAAAACGTCAGTTGGTGTCTTGTTGCTTCTTTCAGGACGATCTGGAAAACACACCCACCCACCCCTTACTGTAACATTCACTGAGTCAGCACTGTGCGAATGCTATTTTTCATTACAGCTCAGTCCAGAACACAACGTGCATCAAATACTACTTACAAGAATAAAGATTTAAAAGCCAATTTCTAATTTCTTAAAAAACATTACTTCAGAATTGCTTACGAGGCAGATGTTCAATGCCAGTGACACATTCCTGTTTGCCAAATATGGATTATTATGTTTTTAGAAGTTTCTATGGATATTTAAAATCCCATGTAGCACCTATTTATAGCAAGAGCTCACAGTACCATTCAATACACTGATATAAATGCATTTGTTCATGTTCTTTCTAAACTGAAGATGTTTAAGACAACACGACAAGTTGCTACATTTTACATTACTTGTATCATCACCTGGATCAGCAAACCTGTAATATTTCTGAAAACTAATTTATGTTAAAAGCATTTAACATACAGCTCCAAATGGACTGTAAAAGACCATCCAAGTGTACACAGAAGACACATGGCAGAAGTAAGCTTACAGCTAAAGCGGGTTGCTGCAAACATCAGGTGATAGATCACACTTCTTACTGAAGCCTTTTCAGACTATCAAAGACTTGGGTAAATATGCAACATACATATATACACACATACATCACTGCTGAACTTATCCGAGGTTTACTTCTGTCTTTATGAAATTAAAGATGTTAATTCAGCAACTTTTACAATTTCTGTTGCAACAACATCAGAATGTTCTAATTAAGCGGGGAAAATATTGTTATTAACATATGCATTTAAATTCAGTATTTTCGGTCTTCAATATTTTAGCATACCCAAAGTTTACCCTTAATTTTTAAAATCAGACTTGTAACTTGCTTCCTTATGAAACCTCAGAAGCTTTAAAAACAGAAAACCTTTTCAGAAATGCCAGGTTTTTGGCAATGCACTCAGATTCTTCAGAGCAAAAGCCAAGCTCAGGCTAAGTTTTGCTCAGTAGGAAAAATGTATTGGGGGGGGGGGAAAGAGGAAATCCAACCCAAAAACCACCAAACAAACAAACTTTCCCATCACTTACCGGGTAGTACTGGAGAAGTCATTTTCAAACCCTGTTAATGAGAAATATTTAAAATCATTCCATAAAATCCTTCCAAAACACAAAAAGAACACCATAAATTTAAGAGGATGAAAATATCTTCAAAAAATACACAACACCCATGGATATATCTACATGCTCCTACATTGCTGACTTGCTGTAACTGTCAAAAATGCTACAGCAGTTAACACAGATTTTGCTATCAGAACCTTACTTAATGAAAAGTTAATTGTCACATTACAAATTATGTGTAAGACAAGGTAGGTTGGTTCTTATGCTAAATTTATAGTCCCTGAGAATTCACATCTATCTTTTTTGTCACATTTTTAAGTGGTGTCTAAAGGTGACTGTAAAATATATTGGCGGTGCATGAAAAAGACAGACATGAATGTAAAGAGGACTTAATATGCTTTTAAGTTTTACCAGCTTTCTGTGCTGGATGACTTTGAGTAATTAATAGACTGATGTGAAAAGGGAAATCCAGTGGGCAGAAAACAGTTTGTTTAAAATAAATATGGATATAAGGAAAAACTTCAGCAGGCAGTGACACAGGTTGCCCATAGAGGATGTGAAGTCTCCATCTCTGGAGGTTTTCAAGACCCAGCGAATAAAGCCCTGAGCAGCCTGGCTCATGTCCCTGCTTCATGCCACAGGTTGAGGCTGCAATTCTCCAGCTTGAATTATCCTCTGATCAATTAAGGGCAGACAGCAAACTCCATAAAAGCAGCATATTTACACTCTTAAAGCCATAATTTAAGGTGTATTAAGAATGACTTTTAAAAGTATTGCTGAACCTGGAAAACCAGATAGGTTTTTTTGGAAAGAAAACATGCTCTTAACACATCAGCTCAGTAGCTCAGCAGAGGGAAAACTGGCCAGGTGTAGATAACCAACAGCTATAACTTTTCACAGTTAATGTATTTTGCTTTTTGCTGTAGTTCCTAACCAAACAAGAAATGACTGATTAGTACAGACTTGTCTCCTGTACTTACTGTAGGGGCTGTCTGCTCAGGGAGATGCTGATCATGCAATATGCTCCACTCAGACTGTGCAATCGGAACTGGCCTTGGCAAGGGTGTGCCTAGGAAAAATTAAATCAAACTCAACATACTTGAGTTCTCTCCATGATGAGGCATTGGAACACAGCATTAGAAATGTCCTATAAAGCAACTTCTAAAAGTTAAATGCTTGTAAAAACATGACTCTTTCTCCACACAAAGAGTGTTCAAGGAAAGGGAAAACTCCGCAACGTAATTCAAGGCACAAGACTGCAGTGTTGGCATTGTGGATGTTCATTTCCTTCCTCTGGGGGCTCCTAACCAGCAAGATAATTAGCTTCTTTTCCAAGGATGTTTTTAAAACTGTGTTACACCAGCTGTGCAATGATAGTAGACCTGAGAAAGACACACTGAGTAAAGAAAACACCCAAGTCAGGACAGTCATACCTGTCCTTTCCTGACATCATGAAAAAACACATTCAAAATTGAAGTGGTTCTAGTGATTCCAGTTCTAAAGAGACTCCCCCCACCAAGAAAAAGCTCTGTTGCTTCTGTTCTCCCAGAGAAGCAGCAAGTCCATAGTATCCACAGAAAGGATCGCCGTGATTCTGAGCTACCTATGCTATGTTTACAAGCCTTCAATGTTTTTATGCTGAAAATAACCATATTAAGTTAAATTAAGTTAATCATACTTGTTAAAAAAATTTTGAAAGCTTCACAAAGTGAGATTAAACAAAAGCCTCAGTAAATAACTATGTCACACTTAGGCTTTTTGGAAGATACCAAACATCAACCTAATTTATCACTTCAATTAATCTTTTTTTGTATTCTGCCATTAGTAGTTTCATGAATTAAATATGAAGACACAAGCACATCACTTCTGGCAGTTCTCTCTTTCAGCTGATGGAAGCAAAGAGCAAGCTACGTTACCTTAAGCAAACTGGGCTTGTTCACTAGATGCAGTGCAGTAAGAAATGTCATCTTTCCGTTGCCCAAGTAAGGAGAATCACATAAGCACTGTGTTTTCCCATTCCCTTACTCAGGAGCAGTCGGAAACAGATAGCTGGGGAATCCCCTAACTGTAATGCATTTCCCAACTGTATCTCATTTCCGTACCCTTCAGACTGAAAAACAGCTCCACTAAAATCAATATTGAAGCCTCCAGTATACTTAAGTATCATGTAACAGCATGCTTCATCAGAAAGGGAGAAATAATTTAAGTCTTTAAGGCCTTGTGAAAGCTAAACCTCAATATAAGCCATTACACATTCTTAGATTTCATTCCACTTTACAATTTGCTATAACACAAGATTAACCAAGAAGCAGGGACATTCAAATACAACACTGAAATGCATTTCACACTTTATCTCCAAATACCACAAAGTATTAAGGACTCACTCTGTTCACTTGCTAATACAAATGATTCTGGTGTTCTTTCTGGGAGCGGGGGAGAGGAATCTTCACTAGCATCAGCATCTAAATCAAACATGACATTTAGGTAAGTTAAAAAATACACTGAAATTTTCCTCCTAGATTTTTAGAAGTTGATCTTTTGATACATAAGATCATCCTAAACTTGGTATTAATTTTAAAGCAAAAGGAAAGTTTGCTCTAAGTATTATTAAACACTTCGGTTTACCACAGTAACACCTTGGGAGCAACTTCATGCTACCATTATCTTTCAGCTACCATTATCTTCACATTAAGAGAGTTGGATCAGTTTGTGTTTTAGGGCAGAAAAAAAAGTAAAATACATTTTCAGTCTAAATAATTTGGAGTGAAAACCCCCACACACTCAGCAACAATGAATACTTCTGCTTCATTCTTTCAGAATTAACAGTCTGCACTGCAGCAGTACCATTTGCTTCTTGAACAAGTAACTCACCAAGAACTGTTACCGTAGTAGTTGCTGTAATTTAATTGCAGTTCATTACAGGTCAATTTGCAGCCACTGCAAGTGAGTTAAGCTCATTACAACACATTGGCTTCTTGAACTCTTCTGCAGATACTGGTAACTTTACACAGTTGGTGCCTACCAGCTGAACTACTGATGAAGCTCCCAAACCATGGTAAGAAGTGTTGACAATATGTATGAGCTCTTCAGCTGTGCTGAAGACAGTAACTTACTGCTAATGAACAGTGATTTGCATTTTTTTTCTTATGTGGCTCTAACTGTACTTCCTTCCAAAGTCAATACAGAAGAGCTACATTGCACAATGCAAGGACATTAAGCAATGCTGCTTTACAAGACTGTGTTGTAGGACAGTAAGCACTATGGAAGCTCCACATAAGCACTATTCTAAAGCCCAAAGTCTCAGTCTTGCTTCTCAAGTTCATCTTAGGCTGGCTCCCATACTACTGATAAAGCTAGTTAACCAGTCTAGTGTGATGTTTACCAGTCAGAAAAGTAAACAGGAGCCAGAGGACATGGCTGATGTTGGTGCCAGTAACATAGCCTATCCCCAATCTGTTCCACCTCTGCTCTCAGGACTGTACTAACACAAGTTGTTCTAGCAGCAAAAGCCCCACTGCAGCCTGCTAAGGAACTTGGGAGTACAAATTAAAGGTTTAAAACACTTCAAAGTAGCTGCTGCTATAAGAAATCTCACCTAAGAACTATATTCTACACAGGATTCATAGAAAGATGGAGGACGTTTCAGCTAATGAAGCCATGAAGCTTGCCCTGCCAACATGTCAACAACAGGGAAAGGAACTCCATCATGTTTTATGTCATTGTGTTCAAAGTGACTTCTCCAAGACCTGCTCCATCTCAAGTTTACGATACAGCATAAGAAAACCTTCTTTTTTTGAAACAGTCTCTATAAAACCAACAGTCACTATGGAGTATGCGCCAACTGCAAGTGAGTTTTTTGGGTTTGTTTTGGTGTATTGTTGTGGTTTTGTTGTTGCTGGTTTGTTCTGTTTTTTGTTTTAACCTCAGGGTACAATTACTTTCAGTTAATTTGAATCAAAAAAAGGATTTAATTACGTGGTAAGATCATGCACACCAACAGTTATGGGTTAAGCAACTTCATTGATGATTACACTGACGACTCCAGCTTCAGCTGGGGGAGCACTAACAAGCATGAAAATGAAAAAGCCACTGTAAAACATGGTTTAGGATCACCGGTACAAAGTGATCTAAACCTATATTCTCAAGTCCAAGATGGATTAGAAGACCTGCCACTTGAATATAAAATGGGAACAGTACACTAATGTGCAAAAGGCAACACAGACACCCTTCACAAGAGATAAATTAGAAAAATATAATGATTTTAAGCCATTCCTGTGAAATCAACAATTTCACAGCAGCCCAAAGGCTGTACTGTGATTTCATAGTATTTCTGATATGCAGTTACATGAAACAAGTTCTTGAGTGATATTTCTCCCATTCTTTATCATGTTTATAACATGATAAACATGATAAATCATGTTTATATGTTTATAACATATTTTATTTGCATGCTCTTACAGCATTTACATGGAGATGTGTAGAGAGGTAATGATTTTCAAACAGTGACAAACAATGATTGCCTTGGGAAGGCAGGGAAAATAAGGGGCTAAAAGCAGTGTTGGAGAAATACTCTAGCACAAAAATCTACCAAAAACAAATCCAAGGAGGACTGTTTGGTATACACATTGGAGTAACTATAACATACAGGGTTTGCCTCCTATGCAAAGCTTCTCTGAAGTGTTGCAGGGCTAAAAGCATACACATACATGCAAGTATTGCTTTGTGTGTCTACATAGTATCACAAAATCTATAGAAACAGATTGGTTTTAAACTGCAAAATAGTTCACATTTCTGAATATATGACTTTTGGTGAAAACTGAGTTCACAAAGTAAAGTATTCAATTCAGCTGGTTCTGCATCTTGCATCACACACAGAGCCCAAATTCAGCTCAGGAAGTCATGCAGCCTGCACAGACTCCTGAAGCAAAGCTATCACTGTAAGGAGCTCCCAAGCACAAGAGTCTGATGTAAATATAGCAGCTCATGTTCTTTCTGCTTTGCAGCCTTACTATGTGCCTCACTGGACTTCTCAGGCCTGATTTGTTCGCCCCTGCTATGTCCTGCACCTGATCTGAGTGTGCCAGCCTGACTGAAATCTGAATTCTGCCTCCAATAAATGATGTTGTAACTTTCTGCAGAAACAGCCTTGGAAACTTGCCTTGCTCAAAAAATTCCCCAAAGCAGGAAAGGGTTAAAAGTGACCAAATAATTTTCAAGGCACTACTGAAGCAGAACTTGGATTTTTAGATGAACAGCAATATTCATCTCCCCCCATCATGTACAGAAAGAAAGAAAAGCAGGACTAAATATTTATAATGCTGTTAAAATGCAGGAGCCAAGTCACGAGCAACTTCAAAGGCTGATACAGTGAAGGAGGTTTTCATGACCAGCCCATCAATCAGTAATCATGACTTTGATGTGTTTTTGAACAAGCCTGTTTAAAATACTTCAACTATCCAAAACTGCCATTATTACAGATGCTTCCACGACATCAGATGTGAAGAAAAAAAAAAATGCACCAACCAACAACACAGAAACCTGCAATTAATGCATTCATATCTCACAATAAAGCTGTTGAAGCAGCTTATCAAGGTCTGTAGTAGCTTGTTACAGACACAGCTTACATGTAAACTAAAAATTGGAAGGAAAGGGGTTGCCCCCTCTCTGAAGCTGCCACATTGCACTGGTTAAATTCACATTTAGATAACTGCATTGTAAAGCAATTTACGTTGTCCAACTCTACAATTCCAACCAGGTTGAGGAGTAGCACTTCTGAACCACAATAAAACCTACCTTTGCCATCTTCAGAACACGTTACAGCTGTTAAGTCTTGCCTAGCAATAGACATTGGCAATACTTTTCTGGCACAAATGTTTTCAGTATTAGTGGCAGCAGAAACTGTGGCACTTGCAGTTGAAACGTTAGACGCACTTTTGCTCATGGCTCCGTCAAAGTTCACCTCATCTGTGTCAGAATCATCTGAATGAAGAGGATTAGTAAAACAGAGGGGTGCTCGAACAGAAATAGCGGGATGGTCAAGATTACCACTGGAAGGATGTTCAACTGTGGTGCTGGATACCAGAGAGAGAGTTTTAACACCATGACATAAGATGTCTGAAGACATGTCTTCAGACACCAGCATATGCAGTGCATTTTCAGGCCCATGCAGTGACCATGTGGCATGTCCCTTTTCTGTCAGAGGCAGACGATCCGGTCTTGGTGGAGTATCGGAAGCCTGCTGACTATGCAGGCTTTCTGATGAAGGTATTAAGGCTGTGTTAGACTGTGGCACGCTGCATTCCACACATGAGTTTTGAGAAGCATCTACAAATGAATCCCCTGAAATATGTTCTTGCGGCTTAAAGCTCTTATCAATTACACAGGATGACACAGGCTTCATTTTAATTGCATGTCCCCTGTTCAACAGAGAGTTCCCATCAAAGCTTCGTGGCCCTTCCTGGAGAGGTACCTTCTTGATCTCAAAACTTAAGTTGCGCTCCAGCCTTTTCTCTGCACGTTCACTGGGTTCATTCTTCCCTGAATTTTCTACTGACTTATTATAATTCTCGTTGAGGTCTGTTGAGTGCTCTGACGAAACCATGTGCAAAACTGGCTTTGGATGGTATCTGTCATTGTCCTGCCACACAGTAGTGACTGTTGGATAAGCTGATGGGGGAGACGGTGTTAAGATTGGTGGTACTGGCTGAGGCTCTGGAGGCTGCAAGATTTCTTCTTTAGCGTCTCCTTCTACAAGGCAACTGCAGAAATACCAAAACAGTTGTTTAAGTTTTCTGTGTTTTGACAATATTTTCGCTATCTATCCCTGCAGCAGTAATGCTTTCATGCCAATTCTGAACTTCAGGCAGCACTTCCACTGCATACAGACGATGATTATAGAATATGACTAATGGGGTAGGCAAGAACTAAGTCAACACACTCAAAACTTCTTTCAGAATATCACAAAGAAATGCATTCAAGCCACATCTAACCCTCACTGATAGTTCAAAGATTGCTCATATCCTTTCCCAGAAGCGTTTTTTCAGAGACTGTAAGAAAGGCCCTCTTGTGGCAGGATTTCAATACTTTCTGCTTTCTTCTGAAGAAGCGCCTCAGAGGAACCCGACATTTGGAATTCAGTTTGCAATAAAGCCAAGAAAAAACTCTTAAGGAAAAAAAAAACAAACACAACCTTACAGCTTAACACCAAATATCTTCCTTTATTTTTATTTTTCTGCACGTCTGGGAGGATTTCATTTCTGTATCTGTGTGTTTAATAGCTTCTCCATAGTTATAAGGTTAATGATGCTGACCAAATTTAGCTGAGATGAAGCGCACTCTGTATAAAACCCATTCACTGTAAAATATGATTCAAATTACAGTGCACATTAGTGAGACCGCAGCAGTTATTATTACAGTTCCTCTTAAGATACTCAAAAGGAGAAGCTCTTCAAGCATATGGTCAATTTACCTTCAGATTAGGTATAGAATATTTGACTACAAACATTCTGCACAACTAAGGTCTCGTCTGCAAATACGAACTGGGCATTTTCATTCAGAGCTTTTTAAATTATTATGTAAGGCCAGTAACAGAGTGATAACCAAGGTGCAAAACAAATGTGTGACAAGAACAGAAATACAATACTTTAAAGAAATGATACTTTCAATCCAGTCAGATAAATCAAAGCAGAGCAAGCTACACTTTGCAAAGGAGTGTGATCTGGCCACATGCTTGAGCTGAGAAACCAGCCCATTTTTATGTACAAGGCTCAGATCGCTTCTTGCTGTTTGCAGAGGCGTCCTCCTGGGACACCAAGAAGGTGTTGGGCCTCAAATTCCTTCTCTCCCTCCCCTCCCTGCAGTTGTATGTTGTTATTTTGCTTTACATTAAGATAGAAGGAATACAAAGCGCATCACAAAACAATCTAATCAAGAGTAATTTGGGAACTCTTGCATCATGGATGTCCTTGGAAAATGAGCAAGCTTGAGAACATGCCACTTGCTTGAATAAGTAAAGATAAGGGGAAAAGGAAAACAGTAACTCTTCCTCCAATTTAATACCCACTAAGAAAGAAAGGAGAATTTGCCTCATCTTGGAAGGGGGATAAGACAGTGCAAGTGTTTGCTTACACAACTGTTTACATGCTGCCTTACCAGCAGTGATGCTCATCAGTAATCTCCACTAAATCCTTCTAGTGAAAATGAAGCTTTTCCCTTATTGACCTCATTTTCCTGACCCAGAGTTACACATGCAATCAGCAAAAACAACTTATCTGGTACAGACATACCATTAAGCACTGCAGTTAGCTAAACAAGTTAGCATTAAACTAAATATGACAAGATATAGGCCCAAAATGCATGAAGTTCTTCCCTGATCATTGTTTAATGAAATTACTCTCCCTTTTGATTACTAGTAAACAGAACCCCACATGTATACAAATAGCCCCCTTAGAGGTATGCATAGAGGGGATGATACAGAAAATACTGCACAAGGCAGTAACCCAAAAGTTGTTTAATCATCATACACAGCTGAACAGAGCTGTTGAAAATGTTCCCCATCAGATACGAAGTTAAACTTCATTCTTTCATTCTTAAATGAGAGCTTAAAGTGATCAAATGAAAAATTCTTTATCAAAATCATTCTCTGCCTCATCAGTACTGAAGAATGTCCATCCTCAGAAAATGAGATGCCCAAATAGCATTTTGATGTATTTTATTTTAAAAGGAAATAGATGCCACCCAAGATTTCCTGATTTTCTCTGAACATGTAGCAATTCTTCCATTTTACTGACATCACAGTATTATTATTTCCACATGTTCTGCCTTGCAAATGATGTTTTTGTTTCTTTTCACAAAGCAGAAATATTAAGCTCTGTATGCATTTAAGAGGTCTTTGTTTTGCAGTAGCTTTTTCTGTAACTCTTGCCAGAAAATCCTAGGCTTTTTGGGCTGCTGTATAATGCTTTCTTTGGGCACTTCCTTTGACAGCTGTGCTTCATAGACACTTCTGCCCCCAGAGACAGACAATTATCTGACGATGAACTCTTAATATTATTACAAACAACAGGAGACCATACAGTAAAACCAGCTTGATTTAAACTACCAGGAAGCCAACAGAAAGCTCATGAACGAGGATATGAGATGGAAAGGAGTCAGTGACCCAAAGAATGCCAAACTGTTTGAAAAAGAGATGTAAGCTTTCCTGTATTAGATCTTTAAATTAACCCTGTATCATTTTTATACACACACACACACACACACAGAGTAAAAGCACACATTTCTCAAGTACATCTGTAAAATCACGATCGGGAATAAAATACAGAAAGCCTGCTTGTAACTCAGCCTTCAAGTGCCTCTTACATACAACTGCTACTGATTACCTTGTAATTCCACTACCTCAGCACCTCCTCATATGTAACTGCATAAAGAATTTCCTAAGGCGATCAAGGCAGCTTTTTCATATGCTATATTCCCACACAATCTGAGCAATGTGCTTACGCATGTAATGATGTAGTGCCTTGCCATCAAAGACCTCAAAGTAACGACTTCTCAGCTGTCAGGTAAACCATGGATTAGGTAGTATTTTTTTAATGATTTATTATAATAAAAAAATTATAATTTGTTAAAAGTACAATAATTTGTAAAAAAAAAAAAAAAGCCATTTCACAGCATTCCACCAAAAATATACATATGGAAAAAAACCACAACAAAAAACCCAACACCAAAGTGACAGCAACACTATTTTTGCCTTTTCTACAATATACTCTAATTTTTTTTAATGTTTTAAAATCTAAGCCATTCTAGCTTTAAAGGAAAAGAGTTATATTATTAAAACAGAGCACCATGAGTTCAGACGTAAGTGAAACTTGGCCAGTGCTCAAAAGAGAAAAAACCCATAAGTAATCCATGGTTATTCTATGCAGCATACTGTAGGGTTTGCTTTTCAAATAAAAGAGCGATGCCAAGGTCATGGAATGCAGCTGCTATGATCAACCAAAAATAGATACCAAGCCTTACATCCTCCCTTATAATTAAAATAGGAAAATTAAACTCCATGTAAGCAGGCTGAAGCTACAGAACCACATTATTCTACTTAAGAAATAAATCACTGCCATCTGCATGGAAGAAAAGCTGCTGTTCAGAGAAGCTGTCACAAGCTATACTTTTATATAAATTATCTGTAGTATAAGGAATGCATAAAAGTAACCATCTGGTGAATCTTTCGGGTAAAATTTAGTTACATGAGTCTTTATGGGGTTTTTTAATTGTGACACACAAATCAGAGACTGCTAACTAAGGAGGAACACCAGTCAATGGTTCTTATCCTAGCTTTGCAGAAGATGCAAAGAGAGGGTCCTGCAGGGCTTGAAATGAAGCAGAAATACACATAACCCTTGAAATGCATTTTAATGTTATTAGATTGAAGTCCAAGTGTCATCTGAAAATTGTTTAAACTGCTGCAGTATTTCACCTTTTTCCCTTCAGACAGTAGCACTTCATCATGCTGCATACAAAAAAGCTGTTACCATGTCTTTTATGTCTCAGTTTCCCCACTCCTCCACATTGCATTTGAACTTGGAAAGGAAAAGAATTTTCTATAACCAACCTGATTAAAATAAACCCTTTTTCCAAATACTTGAGAATGAACTACTAATCACACAAATATTTCAAGGACAGTGCCTTAAAGGTATTAAGATCCCCTATCTGAATTCCGAAGCACCAATCATTGCTTCTAGATTTTAAGACTCCAGTGGTACAGTCCTGTAAAATCATGTACAGTCCTGAACTGTAAATTTACAACTTCATCTCTTTACAGTCTTATCTAATAATAAAGTCAAAACTTACATATACCCTGTTCCTGCCTTAACTTCAGAATGGTTAAACGTGTTTAACGAAGAACGCTTTCCACCCCCAAGGCCTCCAAAGAATTTTAACACAGATATACGTTCAAGGTGACTTTCACAAGAAGTAATCAGAAACTGCAAAGCTAAGCAATTCCCAGAATTAGGTACTGATGTATGCACTCAGGAGCTGCTCTTGTTTACCTTCCTAATAATCAAGGAGTAATATTATTTCACTTTTTTATGTTGACATGAAATGCAGATAGACATTAAGCTAAATGACTATGTACACATATTGTATAGCAAATATGGATTACATTAAAGCATTACAAGGTGGCAAAGAAAGGCAATACAGTTGAGAACCTCTGCAGAACAAGCCCAGCTGGATGCTTCATGGTGAGTGAATAAAAGTAAACAAAATTGCAATTAAATATTGATTTAATACCAGCAGCCT
This sequence comes from Psittacus erithacus, assembly GCA_009867235.2. NCBI lineage: Eukaryota > Metazoa > Chordata > Aves > Psittaciformes > Psittacidae > Psittacus > Psittacus erithacus. Next base: position 72,505 of record WYDI02002725.1, read on the forward strand.
AAAGATACTTGTAACTTCCAAGAAGAAAAAGACCTAAAAGAAGCCTGGAAAAGTACAATCAGATGTTATACTTTGTAGTACTTATTCCCCAAGACATTCCCAGGCCAATGCAAGCACTAAAACGATTAATTATCCCTCTCTGAGTAAGCTTCCTGTCTTACATTGTATAAGTCTTTAGTAGCATCCCCCCTTACTAAGACATGAGAGTTAACTTGATACTAGCTAAACTGTAAGAAGAAAGCTACAAGTTTAAAGATAATACAGAGATGACCTCTCCCGCCATCCTGTCACAAAAAAGAGAAGAGACAGGTGAGCAAGCCACCTTTAGAGAAAAATTCCACAATGCACTGAGTGTTCAGCCACTGAAAAATGGCATAGAGGAGATGTCACCACCCATTCCAAATAGCCTCAAGGCCATCAGAAAACAGCTACCAGGAACAGTATGCATTGCTACCTAAGCAAGCATAGCTTGTCTGAGAACAAGCACCCTGAGGTCAAGAGATGTAAACCAATTCTCCTCCTGCTCAGACAGGATCATCTCAGGCAGATTCACTTAAAACCATGCTGGCACACACACGTAGCCCTACAGTGTTATTAAAAAAGCACCTGTTAAACCTTTTCTTAAAAACAAGTCAAGTTTCTTTACAAATTACACATTCTAGAGCCACTATAACCAGGCATATAAAAGAATTGAAAAGCCTCATTCCTTTTAAAAAGTATTAGCTTTAGCAACTTGCCTGTAACTTCATCAGACAGTGCATGTACAACTCCAGTGCACATTTAGCTGGCAATCTAAAAATGTTACTGAACAAAGTATTTTAAGCAAGTTCCCAGAGGTAATTCTAAGTCAAACTAAAAATGTGGGCTAAACTAGACTGCTTAACAGTACCTATTGAATGTGAGCTTATTGTTAAAGGCAATGACTCTGAGACACCACTTGGAAACATTCACTACAGAAAAGATGTAGACAAATACTTAAAATAGTTGTACCAAGACATTTTTAGTCACAGCAATGTAGACAGAAATAATAGAAGGGACATGAAAAAAAAAAAGTCAGAACCCTTTGGGGAAAAAAAGCTATAGGGAGCAATAAGGAGATGTATCATGTTTAACAGTTTCCTTCTCCATGCAGGGATTAAATTAGAATCTTTCACAGATTCCACTCTCCCATCCTCCCCAGGAAAAGGATGTCAGCTCATGCCAGAACATCCACAATATGCAAAACCTGGCTCTAAGTCCTGACTGAATCAGGCTGCAGACTTGTAAAACTACCTCCCCCATGAAATAAACCCATGCTCATTAGTGGGTATTGGGAGCAGATGTGACTAGCAGCAGATACTTTCCTCAGAAGCATCTTCCATGAGGAGTGCAATTAATTGTTTTCAAAAATAATGTGTTTGAAAAAGACAACTGCTTTGCTAAAAGCTTCCATTTATTCACCTCTAAGGGACCAATCTTCCTGCCAGTGCTGGCAGACGGGAAAGCATGAATTTATGGAAGCAGGGCCAAAAAGGACCATGCTTTATAAGAGAAATTCAAAGATTTTAACTTAAAGCAACAAGAACAATGCAATGCAGATATAAGACAGAACAGATGTGTGCTGAAACATTAGTTATGTATAGATTATTATTACATGAATATATAAATTTGATTAAAACCTAGGTATATCCAAGATTGTTTCAAGAAACACTATTAAGGATATTACCTATTGGATAGAAAGCACCTCTATGTTCAGTGACTGAGTTTCAAGAAAAGCTCAGAACTCAAGAACACAGGTTAACAGCCTCCTTTGCCACCATCTTTATCTACATCATTGAATACAATCACATTACCATCAATGTAAATAAGCTAAAAATTATATCACTACATAGCAAATTGCCATTTGGTTGTGAAAAGCCCCAACTCATTTCCATCTCTCTTTCAATGTCATATTCTCCTTTAACTTCTGCTTGACGTAATTAATGCCAAGTTAACTATAAAACAGCTACTTGTATTCCCACTACCAACCAGGACTTGCACTGCTCCAGTCTGATTAAGTTTTAAAGCAGCAAAGAAAGTATACTTTCCTTATACTGCTGAATGTTATGGAGAAAAATTCGCTGGCTGCTTGTTCCTTATAACATTCTACAGCTGAAGGAAACCCCAGTGCTTACTGCCTACTGTCTTACTGCTTAAATGTCTATTTAATTACAGGCAATGTAGCACAAGCAACATTAGCTGCCAAAGTTCCCTTCCAAAAACTACCCAGGTAACTTAGGCACTTACTTCAGGAGAGCTGCTGCTTTAGCCATCTATCACTCAGGCTGGGTACCCATTTTAGGCAGATGAACTCATTAGTTCAGATTTACTTTTGGCTTCCTTAGTCGTCTACATATTTTTAAGAGCTAGAGAGGATTTTCTTTCTCCTCTGCTGAATGAAAGGACGGGTGAGATCAGCTTTTCTTTCCAATAAGAAAAGCATTTCGTTGGCACACTCTTGTCAATAGCAGTACTTGCCTGTCAGATAACATTTTATTGAGTAAACAGATATTTCATTATGGCTATGCCTCTAAAAAGAGAAGGTTCAGTCATCATTTGAGGCTATTTTGAAGGTTTTGCTACTATCACCTAGCAGAATTAGAGCACAAGTAGATCTAACACATTTGACTACTAAAGGGGCATGCTTGTCTACCCACATGTAGTCACTACACGACTGGCATATTCAAACACAGACTTCACAAAGATATTAAAGATTGTATTTATAGAATTAATTAGAAGACTTCTATTTGTATTATGTATGTTTCTATTTATAAATAGAAAAAAAAGTCTTCATAGCATTAGTGGTTTTAGTCTACTATTTGTTTATGAAGCATGTCAATCTATCAGCTTAAAATATAAAGTATATTAAGATAGTTAACTACCTGCGGGTCCGTGGAGGCTTTGGTGGAGGAGAATCCTGTTTCTCAGCATCTGAAGAGCTGACAGCATTCTCTGTATTATTTTCATCCTGATTAAAAGAAGAAGTTTTCATTTATGGCTGTAAAGCTGAATCACACAATACTTGAACTGAAAGACACAAAGATCTGCAATGATACTTGAAAATAACACCCAGCAATATTACATATTTTTGGCTATTATAGAGACCACTTTCAAATTTCTACTTAAATTTACAGTATTATTCTATAACTTTGAATTTTTCTAACAACACTGTTCCATCTCTAACAAAAAATTCTCAGAAGCTCATCTTTCAGGTTAGCAATGAACACGCTCCCTTTTGCCCTCCAAATTATTCATATTGAAAGCATTTATTTTCCAGTCAGTCTAATAATATTCACTTGCACAACCACTCCATTGAGGACTTATGTACAGTGCAGTAAGGAAATGAGAATTTCAGCTACTGTAAAGTGACAAGATTTAACACAGTGTTCCAAAACACTTTTAAGTCATCTCCCATTTGAGTACAATGAAGTTTACCATATTCAGAAAAACATGAAGGTTTTTATTTCCTTTTAGGATGACCATAAGAGATATAAATTTTACGGATGCATACATTTTTAAATACATGTATCCATCCACATTTATACGTATATACATATAACATATTGTTGTGGGGTAACCCACGCAGACAGCTAAGCACCATGCAGCTACTCGTTTCTCCCTGCCTCCCCAGCTCCAAAGGGATAAGAGAAATGGCAACAAAACTTGTGGGTCAAGATAAAGTTGTTTAATAAGCAAGAGAGATGCGGGAGAGGAAAGGAAGAAAACAAACAGAAGCGATATAGAAGCAATCACTCACCACATCCCACAGGTAGACCTCTGCCCAGCCAGCTCCTGAGCAAAAAATGGCTAACCTCACCAAACCCCCTTCTTTTCCCTCTCTAATGCTGTGCAAGACACTGTATGGTGTTATGGAATATCTCTCAGGTTAATTTGGGTCATCTGCCTGGTTGTTCCCCTCCCATCCCCTTAAACACCCCCATTTTTCACTGAGAGGGCAGACTAAGAACCAGAGGTGGCATTGGCACTATACAAACATTGTTCAGCAATAGGCAGAAATTAGTGTGCCATCAGTAATGTTTTGGTCACAAATCTAAAACACAGCATCCTAAGAGCAGCCACGAAGAACATTAACTCCAACCCAGCCAATACAAATATGTATAAATGTATATGTATAGAAATAAAAATAGATCATACAAGAGTCCATATATAAGCCATATATACCATTTCCATACACATGCCACAGCAAAGATCCTCCTTAGTTTTGCTGGCTCTTCATGTTATCTGGAATTTAATATTTTACCTAACACTTTTCTTGCAGGAGCTTTCTATGGTTCTATCACTCTTTTGAAAAGCAGTATTAAAGAACCACCACAAATACCCCAAATCTGTGTCATATATTTCAAAGCACAATACCAAGTTCATACAACATGGTCTACTATCTGCCAGCCTACCTGTTCAGGCTAGGTGACAGACTAACCTTCTCTGGTCTAATGAAACAGAAGGGAAGTCCCCATTAATTTCTGCTTTAAATGTTGATAATTGCTTTTGAATTTGGTAACAATTTCAGCTTTGGAAGATAAATCATAACTAATATCTCAGCAGGTTAATACTCTCATTTAAATTTAGATCCATTAGTTACATGGTTTTCATTCCCACAAGTTACCATATCACTGCCTGTTAGTGTGAAAAGTCTATTATCAAATTCTATTCCTCAGTGTATTAACTGGAGCTTTTCCTGTGATGAAAAAATAGTAAATCTTTTGATCTTTCTTATTGTTCTTCACTAACCTCCCCCATTAACTAGCTATCCAACACACTATTCCAGAAGTACTCCAGCAGAAACACCCCATTGTTCCTTTATCAATGGCTTGTGTTAGCCCTTTCAGGCAAACCGCACAGGGAGTTCATTGTCTTGCTGACCACTGGCTCTAACTATGAAGTTTGAGCTTTTTGAGTGAGATTCAATTAGCAGACCAAAGCCACTTAAGTTTAGATGACCACAACTGAAGCTCCCGTTGCAGTCAATACAGTTTGGCTGGTTTTCATAGAATCATAGAATAGTTTGGGTTGGAAGGAACCTTCAAACATCACCTAGTCTTAACCCCCCTGCCATAAGCACGGACACCTTCCCCTGGACGAGGCTGCTCAGAGCCCTGTCCAACCTGACCTTGAATGTCTCCAGGGATGGGACATCTATTGCCTCTCTGGACAACCTGTTCTGGTGTTTTACCACCCTCATTGTAAGAAGTTTCTCCCATTGGTTGGCTCTCAAAGTATACTGTGAGCTGGGATTTTATACATTAATAGGTTTTAATAATTCAAAACACAAAACAAGCCTCTTTTTTTTTTCTAGTCAGCGACAGAATGAAACATTACCATGGGACATGGACATTCGAACCCCTACCAGCCTTCTCTCAAGAAGACAGAAAAGCAATTTCAGCTTTTTGGCATCAAGTGATCGGTGACCATATAGACCACTTTGCTCTCAACATACATGAAAATGAGTTTCACTACCCTCATTCAGGCAGAGTACCATTCTGAAGGCTGGTGCTAAAGATGCTGAGGCTCACAGTAACCAACAGCATCAGTTCGGTTTCCTGCTCAATGGTCGTGCCATGCTCTCCTCTGCTTCCCTGAGCAAAGTGAACTCCTCCCCACTTCCTTGTGCAAAGTAAACTCTGAGTCTCTCCAATATGTAGCCCTTACTATGGATAGCACCAAATGCACTGGTACTGTATTAAAAAGGCCCCCCTTAAACATAAGCACTAGCAACTAGGATTAGCAACTAATGCAACTGCACCCCAAGAACAGTGGGCCATTTGCCTTGTTTCAGCACCACAGCACATCCATGTTTCATAAGGCAAATAGATATTAGGAAGAATGAGACTCCACAAGAAGAGTTCCTTTCCCTTACCACCAACTTCTCCATCCTACAACAGATCAGGAAAGCATTCCAGTTCAGTTTCACCCACATGGAAGTTTTGAGGAACAGAGTTCTTATTTATGCACTCAGTTTTCTAAGAGGTACTGGCAAGAGAAAGGGTGTGCCTATTGGCTGTGGTGTAGACCAACGTGTCCAGAAAACAAACCAGCAGCTGCATCCCTGTCCCTCTATGTTTGTAAAGCGAAGTGTTTGTGAACAGAATGTTTCCTGAGATACGCTTTTCTTCCAGGCGGAAGAAAAAGCCTATTAAAGAAGCTAACATATGTCAAAGTTTTTAAGCTCTATGTATACAGCAAGAAGCTCTAGCTGAGACAGGCAGAAATAGCTGAAGAGGCACTCCCATTTTTGCTACTAGCAATAAAATGCATAGATACACCTCACAAATGTGTATAAACTGTAATGCCTGAGGCACATACATAACCACGGAGAGTTTACAAAACCAATTCCTTTGTTAAAAAACAAAGCCAAACAACACACACACAAAATAGTACTTTTAAACTCAACCCCAGAAGAGAAGTCAGGGGTTAGCTCCAACTTCATACACTGTGAAGGCTTCAAGTAAATGAGATCAAAAGCTTTCACTTCTGCAATAGGATAAAATCAGGATGAGTTCACTTTGTTCTAGTTACATTAAATCAGGAGCAAGAATTATGGAATTACTGTCACCAAGGAAGAGGTTCTTCCCTACTTTGCTTAATTAGCTCAACACATTGATGGCTCTGTGAAGGCTCCATTTACTTTCAGACAACATATTCCCCAATAAGTGAAGGATTTTAACTTTGAAGGTTGAAGATAATAAAAGTTTAAGACAGTAATCAAATGACTAAGCCATGCAGGGAAGAAAACAGTGCTCCTATCAACTTTATGCTGCTGCAGCATTTTTCAGTAGTTATGCTCAGTCACTACTTGATCTCTTCTTGCTTTTAACCAAAGAAATACTGCTTGCTGAACTATCTTTTACTTGTTCTCAGTTCTGTGTCACAACAGATAGTGAACAACCAGTATTTTCAGCACCCTTGAATGATACCAACTCACACATTTCCCCTTCTGTCATATATCAAAGTAAGTGAACTGGCAAACACGCACAACAACTAGCGCAGAGCAGAACAGAGGAAGCTCAACTGTAGAAGTGAATATAGGTTATCTCACTGGGATGACCACATCCATTGAGAAGAGCAGACGGCAGTATTAAGGAAAAGCCTTCCAGCCTTCCTAATCACAGCTTACTGGCATCAGTCAACACACTCTTGCTTCTCCAGACAGATGCTGAATTCTCAAGCAGAAGAGTTTTATAAACTATCAGCTTAGAAAAACCAGGACAACATATATAGTTCATGAGGGGCAACATATAGAATTAGTCTTTTAAAAACACTGATTAACAAATGTGCAATTCAGTCAATTAAGTGTTCAGTGCAGCACCCTGCTTTCTTACAGAACGGGCTTCTCACTGCAAGAAAACAGAAGCATTAACAATATGTGGGTAGACAAAAGAATAGGAGCTTTTGCCAACCTTTACCACTGTATACATCAACTGCTGAACAGTTCAAGAGTTCCAATGTCCTTGCTGATTTGAGGAAGCAGTTACTCAGGACAGGTGAAAATGCTCAGTTAGGAATTCCTAGGTATTTTGTTAAATTACATATATATATACACACCTATATATGTGTGTGTATCTAAGAAAGACTACAATAACAAATGGAAAGACCACAAAGTCAAGTACTTAGAAGTGTAGATTACATCTACATTCTATGATGGGGCTACGGAACTGATGGACAGGGGTAGAGCAGTTGATGTCATCTACCTGGACTTGTGCAAAGCATT
>WYDI02002728.1:0-15477 GCA_009867235.2 Psittacus erithacus
ACTGGAGCTGCTCTAAGGTCTCCCCTTGAGGAGCCTTCTCTTGTCCAGGCTGCCCCAGCCCAGCTCTCTCAGCCTGTATATAGCCTGTAGAAAATAAATACTGCTCATTTTAGCAGTATGTCATGTCAAGTTTAAAACCTACAATTTCTCCTCTCCCTGGAAGCCCCCCAGCTATGGGAAAGCACTAAACCAGCAGACACTAGACTGCACTGTGCTGAAGAAATCAGCAACCAGCTTTACCAGTCAATGCAAAAGGGCAGGATCCACCTGCTAGTCCCCACCAGCCAGCTGAGTCCTTGGGATCTGTGCCTTGGGAGGCAAGCAAGAGCAGAGGCCTAACCCACAGCAGCAGCTCCATTCTTCACAATCCACCCAGTCCTGGTCAGTGCAAGGCAGCCCTCATGTCCTGTCAGCTAATCCCCTTTGAGAAGGGCGCTGCACAGAGCCTCGCCAGAGAAAGCATGGGGCTCTTCATAGATGCTCAATATGGCAGAAGCATGCATTTTTAATTGAGTTTGACATCCTGGGTAACTGGCTGCCCACACACCTGCCTAACACCCTGCGTCCAGACCAGCTGAAGAGAGAAAACTCACCAAAAATAATCAACCCAGCTTCTTTTAAATCCATCCACAAAAGAGCTTCAGCTACAAAGCTGGACCGGAAGCACAGGTCGTAGCTGCTTCCTACTGTGGCTTTTCTCATCAGCGAGGTGGCCTTTTCCAGCCACATATTATGGAATGAAGAGACGCACAGAACACAGGAGCTCCCAGGCAGGAGATGCAGGGGGTTTGCATAGCTCAGTACCTCAGCAGCACGTGCACTGCGTAAACCACAGCACTGACACCCTGCAGTGAAATTGTGGCAGCTCAAACATCCCTTTGGTTTCTCTCCTCACAATTGCTGGGCTTTCAAACAAGGCATTAAAGCAGTAGATTAGGTTCTCACTGAAACCACCAGGGCATAAATCCATCCCTTCTTAGTCAGGAGGTGCGAGAGCCATGCACAGGACAGGATTTTGCAAGCTTTGCTGCTGTCTCAGGGTTACAGTTTGGAATCGAATGTCCAAGGAGCTCAAATGTAGGAGAATTAATTTGGTGCCATAAGTTTCCTCTGTATATGCATAAGAACAACCCAGGAGTGCTGCAGGAGTGTGCTTTCCCTCCACAGAGGGGAATCCTCTGGGCAGAGAGCACTGTGGCTGCAGTGGGGCTCTGCCCAAGGAGCTCTCCCACTGTTCTACAGTGCCAAGTCCCTGCTGGCAGCACCCACAGAGGTAAGGCCAAGCAGCGTGGAAGGGTTGGATCCTGCTAAAGCACCTGATGAAAGAGCTTGTTCTCTGTGGGGCTGGAGACAGGCCTGGACTGCAGGGCTGCTTTGCCAGGAGGCTGGAGGCTTGGATGCAGAGATTCAGGGCAGGAGCTCCCCACACAAGTGCTCAGAGAGGATGGAGTCTAACACCAGAGGGACAACAGGCACAACAGATCAGCTCCAAATCGAGGAGGATGAGGGAGAGGGAAGGTAGGCAGATACATCAGAGAATTTCACTTGAAAGTGCAATTAAAATAGTCTTGATATTCCATTTTCCTCAACTCAACCAATGAGGTGGGCTGAGCCCCTAAGCCAACAGATCCTCATGTGGCCTTTTCTCCATTTAATCTGAATTATCACATGTATCATGTTTACACCATCATATACAGCCCTAACGCATGATGTGTCAGGTTCACAATACTGAATAGAACATAAAAGAGGACAGAGAACAGTGGTCTGCATGTGCAAGCAAAACCAAGCCCTAGACCAGCAGGAAAAAGAAATCCATGGTCTTTAAATACACTCTATTCAAATTAAGCATTATGAAGTGATCTTAAACTTCCAAGTAAGACTCAAATGACCTATAAATATAGAACTAATACACCTTATTAAGAGCTAGGATAGCCTGTTTATAGCAGTGAAGATACAACCCAACAGAAATACAGGATACAAGAGGTCCAGAGGGGCTGCAAACAGACACGGGATCCAGCTGCTCAATCCCAGCACCCTCAGCACTGCAGAAGCCCAGGGAGGAACCTTTGGGCTCCCACAGGTTGTGACTCTCAGTGAGCAACATTACTGAGCACAAGGGAGATGTTGCACCACTTGCTTCAACATACTGCAAACATCTTTACAGATGTATCAGCTTACTGCAAGATGGTCTTTAAATCTATTCCCAAATCTCATGATGAACAAGAGCTGGAAACCTCCAAAAGCAACAGGTACAGCCCCAGGCTATGCTTTACAGAAGGTACAAATGGAAGGAGAACCACTGCTACCCATCCCAAAAGCCCAGAGAGCAGCAGCCACGCTCCAGGCACACCCAGGCCCTGCTCTGCACGAGTCCCTTTCCACCACAGGCCCTGCACTGACACCTCATCAGAGGCAGCACCAGCATGACCCATCAGAGTTAGTTATTTACAGAAAAGAAGTCAGAGGCAAGTCTGTGTTAAGAACTGCTGCAGGCCATTAGACAGGCCAAACCCTGTAGATTCTGTTCAGCACAAATGCATGGAGATGTAATTCACTCCCAGCTCCACAACAGATGAAGGCAAGGTACACTTAAACTTCACCAAGGTGAACAGGAGATGCTAGAGGGAGGTTATATGTAAATGTTAAACAAAGGCTTCCCTGTTCCAACCCAGTTACTAAGTCACTGAGTGCTTTCAATGGTGATAATATTGAGTACATAGTAGGAAGATCCAGAAAGATGCATAGAACCAGAGACTGGTTTGGTTTGGAAGGGACCTTAAAGCACACTCAGTTCCGACCCCTACCACAGGCAGGGACACCTTCCACTAGAGCAGCTTGCTCCAAGCCCCTGTGTCCAACCTGGCCTTGAACACTGCCAGGGATGGGGCAGCCACAGCTTCTCTGGGCTTCATGCAGTACGAGAAGGCAAGAACTGGGAGGGAGCAGCAGACACTGCCACAAGCAAAGGCTTTCAGAAGAGTTTTCTCAGCAGAATGGGGTGTCACCAAGTACTCCCTGCACCCACACTCCTCTGACAACACTGCAAAGCCACTTGGATGTAATTACAGCCTTCACTCAAGCTACAGCTGAATGGCTTTGCTTTTCCAGCCAAGGAGGACATCTGGGCCCAAAACCAGATTGAATTTGGCAGAACTGTGCTGCTTTTGTCCAGGCAGCAGCTCTCAGGGCTGCAGGAGTCACCCAGTGCTGAGCAGCAGCCAGCAGGCACAAAGCAATACAAGTGTCAGGTATCCATACACGTTCCTCCCTGCTGCTCCCTCTGCTCCATGGGAGCTTCATGCAGCTCCTTGCTTCCCAAGAGGAAAGGCCATGATGAACACAACATTCCACCCCCTTCCTTTTTCACATCTCCTAGGACAAGAGGTAAAGTGAAATAGTGGAAATCTCAGTGTCACATACTCGGTGACCTTACTGTGTCGTAGTGAGCACTGGAAATAGCTGCCTTGGCCAGGAACCTAAACCACTGGATTATCTCCAATAAAGCCCAGTAATAGTGATATTCCCTCCTGAAGCCAGCACCAGTCCCAGATACGTGCAGTGACACAGGGAAGCCTCTCTTTCCAGCAAGTACAGATCCAAAGCAGCTCCAAGCCCTCTTTTCAGTTCAGACTGCACTGTAAGACTGCTTTGATGTTAATGGCTTGGAAAGCTCACCCGAGAGCATGGCAGCTCCAGCAAGTATACAGGGGTCAAGTCTCAGAGCTCCTGAGCTGGAGCCTTTGTAGAAGCTGAAGGCAGAAAGAGCCCACCAAGGAGTTTTGGTAGGTAGCTGGGCTGTCTTTGGTTGTGCTCCAGAGCTTCTCCCTGATGAGGGAGAAAATGGAGATGGATGGGACAAAGGAAAGCAGAAAAAGAGCACAAAAAGGGAATGAATGGTTGGAATTCAGTGTTTGGGTTAAATGAGGTCACATATCAGGGGCTGTCCCCTGACCCCAGCACTGCTTTCAAGAAGTTCAAGCTCTACAGAAAGCCAGGGGACGCCTGATTTTGCTTTGGCCTTAAGAGTGGATTATTTGGGGAAAGCAACATCAAAACCACACAGATGTCACCTTACAGCTAAGCCAGAGTACCCAGCTTCACATTTAAAGTCTTTTATGAATCAGTGACCTAAGCATAGCAGTGAAATTCACTGTAATCCTCATCTGCATGGTCTTCCAGCTCCACTGTGGCCTGCATGAACTTGGCAAAGGCAGCTGTCTCCTCACACAGCCAAGTTCCCTCTGTGCACTCTGAAGCCCTGGCCAAAAGCACCGAGCTGCAGCAGGAGCCAAGGAAAGAGATTTGCCCTTCGCAGAAAAAGGTGGTGGAATTAAAGTCTCCATAAAGAAAGATGGAAGCTGGGGAGAGAAGACTGAAGAATCAGTAGACCGTCTGCTTTGACGTGGAATAACTAAGGAATTGCCCAGCCCAGATCACACAGAGAGACAACAACATGCAAATCCTAGCACAGAATCATAGAATGGTTAGGGTTGGAAAGGACCTTAAGATCATCCAGTTCCAACCTCCTAAATATTCACATCACTGTCACCTCAGAAGGATGAAATCTGTGCCCCAGTAGGTAGGAAAATTCATTTTGTTTCATCAGCAAAATGTTTTGTAGACCATATCTGGAACAATAATCAGGAGATACAATAATAGGAAAAAAACTGTGGCTGTAGAATTATAGAAATCATCAAAAAATTCATGGAGTATAACCTGGTGAGTCACTGATAACGTGATAATCCTGCTCCCTCGCCATTGGTGCTGTGGCACTGCTGGAATGAGGAAACACCTCTTGGAGAGGGAAGCAGGGTACTAACCATCCTGCAGGCTCCTGTCCCATGAAACTGGTCACTGCAGAGCAGTATGAGCAGAATGAGCAGAAACAAGTACCTTTCAGGCAGCACCTCTGGCCGTGATCCAGCTTAATCCTGGTGTTCCAGATCACTCCTCAGGCAGATCAGCATTTGAGCTCCATGGCACAAACATGGATCCATAAAGCAATTCAGGACCAGAGCAGGAACCAGCAGCCTCCTCCCCAGTCAGGGCAGTTACATCCTGTGTGTCCATAGCTTGGAATTTGGGATCTGGCAGACATTTTCCCTGGGAAGATGAAGCAAGAGCACAAACTTCAGTGCTGTAGAGGCAAGTGAATGCAGAGGCTGGGAATCCAGAGCACTGTTCTGGATCTCTGTGCTGTCACCAGCAAAATTCATCCAGTGGATGTTGGACGTTTACAACCAGCTGCCACATTAACATATGGCTGAAAGCTTAAAAGGGCTTAAGGGTGAAATATCTTATTAACAACCCCAGGAAAAAGTATTCTGCAGATAACTGCTGATAAATGGTTTCGGGGAAGTTCCACATAAATACGCTTCAAGTTGCCATTTTTCAGCAGTGCTGCCAGTCTCCCAATGAATGCCTTATTTGTCTTTCGGAGGCTTTCAAGATTTGTTTTGGTTTAGTAGTGAGACACAATGGGAAAAATCCTCCTTGCAGAATTACATTCCTTATCCTAATGATTAAGTGTTTTCACTAAAGCAAGGAAAAGGGAACATTCTATTAGCCTTATTCAAGACAATTCCTTTAGTTGTTGATGTAAATAACTACCTCTATTTCTGTATCACTAGAAGGATATAGACAGAGATGGATAAATCATCTAATGAAATTTTGCTTGTGACTAAATCCAGCAGAAGGTAACCTGGACAACAAAAGAGAAGCTGATTTTTCTACTGAAAAACATTTACTTGATTTTATGTGCTTCCTTCTCCTACATATTCCCTGTGAAGGCAGTGAAGCGCTGGCACAGGGTGCCCAGAGGAGCTGTGGCTGCCCCATCCGTGGCAGTGTTCAAGGCCAGGTTGGACACAGGGGCTTGGAGCAAGCTGCTCTAGTGGAAGGTGTCCCTGCCCGTGGTAGGGGTCGGAACTGAGTGTGCTTTAAGGTCCCTTTCAACCCAAACCAGGCTGACTCTGTGATATACAGACAAGGGCTGCAATGATCCAACACAACTGGCAGCAATCAGCAGTGCAACACCCCGCACTGCACAACCCATGTCACGCAAAGCCTGTTCATTAGGTGGTGACTAATGCTAGGGGCACCTCACTGGGAAGCAGCAGGATTATGGATCCGTGACAGCAAAGGGTGGCCAGGCTGTGGAACAAGCTGCCCAGGGAAGTGATGGAGTCACCCTCCCTGGGGGTATTGAATAGACATGTAGATGTGGCACTTCAGAACACGGTTCAGTGGTGGCTTTGGCAGGGCTGGGTTAACAGTTGGACTTTATTATCTTAAAGATCTTAAACACAGGCTGAGAAAGTTGGGGCTGTTCAGCCTGGAGAAGAGAGCTGTGTGGAGACCTCAGAGCAGCTTCCAGTGTCTGAAGGGGGGTTATAGGGATGCAGGGGAGGGACTCTTCATTAGGGACCGTAGTGACAGGACAAGGGGTAATGGGTTCAAACTGAAACAGGGGAAGTTCAGATTGGATCTAAGGAAGAAGTTCTTTACTGTGAGGGTGGTGAGGCACTGGAATGGGTTGCCCAGGGAAGTTGTGAATGCTCCATCCCTGGCAGTGGTCAAGGCCAGGTTGGACAGAGCCTTGGGTGCCATGGTTTAGTGTGAGGTGTCCCTGCCAGGCTGCCCCTGCAGGGGGGTTAGAAGTGGATGATCTTAAGGTCCTTTCCAACCCTGACTATTCTATGATTCTATGAAAGGCCTTTTCCCACCTAAAGAGCTCTGTGATTCCAATCTCTCCCTCATTGCATGCCCTAGCTCAAGGGAGCTGGCAGAAGCCTGGGTTTGAGATATTTAGAAGTTAAATAAGCAAGACAATATTATTCTCAGTTTTCCTATCGTTTATCATTATAAATTCCATTTTCAGGGCCCTTTGCTCATGTTGAAATGCATCAATCCTGGGAAAACAACCTTGGACTGAGGGCATTCCCAAGCAAGCTGAGGCTGTCCTTTTCAGTACAAGGCAACTGGTAACAAGGAAAGCTGCTCAGTAGTTGTATGGCTTTCCCTGAAGAGCTTCCAGCAGCAATGTGAACAAGGAACCCACAGCACCTTAGGAACAGATGAAAGGAAAACCAAGAGGCTGGCAGGGCCTTTCATCTCCAGGACTTAAAAATACATCTGTAGGGCAAATACTTGCGATTCCTCCTGAAGCTACACCAGCCTCAGCAGCAGCTCTGGGCTCCAAACAAGAGCAGCAGAGACCTGGCAGGACCTTGGGCTGAAGTTTGGAAGATGCCGCATCCCTTTTGAAGCTTTATAAAGAAAGTTTTCTTCAGAGAAGTTTAAGTCGGGACAGGATTTCTTTTCAAGAGAGAAGAGAGCAGCTCTGGGGTAACTAACTCCAGCTACTCCAGATTTATCCCAGATACACCAGCACCTTGTGCTGCCTGCCGAAAGTGAGAGGCAAAGTAACAACTGGAGGGACTCAGAAACAGAGAAGAGTCATAGAATGGTTTGGGTTGGAAGGGACCTTAAAGCTCCTCCAGCTCCAACCTCTGCCACGGGCAGGGACACCTTCCACTAGAGCAGCTTGCTCCAAGCCCCTGTGTCCAGCCTGGCCTTGAACACTGCCAGGGACAGAAGAGGCAGAAGCCTGATTGGAGCCCTTCCATGCCCCTGGCTCCAGCCTCAGCTCTGGGGGGGATCATCCCTGGCAGCTCACACCACACTTGAATTTGAACACAATTTCCCCACAAGTTTCTGTCCACACGGGCATAGCTGACAGCTCGCCAGAGACCCACAGCAGTGTCCAGCCCATACTTACCAGATGCTACCACCAAACACAACATCCCCAGTGCCCTCACAGGAGTCTATTGGGCATTTTCAGTGTCAGGAAATGGTTTTTAAGTTTAAGCACAGGCCCAGCACAGCCCAGATGTGGACACAGCCAGCTGGAGAGCGTTGTGCTGTACGGGATGAGCGCTGGTGCCGATGGAGGGGGTACCACTTCCATCCAAATCCCCTCTGTGACATATATTCCTTTTAACAGACACTGAGACCAGTTTCATCTGGCATCTCAGAGCCATGAATCAATTATTCTCTGCTTGATGCAATTCCCTTTTCTTTTGGGCTTCATCTGGCAAACCGATACACATCTTCAGCCTGGACCTGCACTCAGAATCCACAATATCTGCATCATTAACATAAAAGCACCACTTCCACGTTCATGCTCCTGATCCCACCATAAATAGGCTTTTCTTGCAAATCAAGTCCTTGCCAAGTAGTACCCTGCCTAGCTGTGCTCTGTTTAACTGAATAATTTGCTGGGACTGAATGACTACAGCCTGTATTAAATGTTGAGGTTATCAAACAGGCACTTGTATGAATTCCTACTGCGTGGCTCCCGGGGCTGTGTGGGCTGGCTGCTCTCCTGGAGCGCTGCAGCACCATGGAAACATTGGGTGGGAGATCTCTGCTCCTCATTGCATGAATGGCTGACAGATAGCAGTCCATCCCATGGAATTAAGCCCTGCTGGCTGATGAATTCTGATGAGCGGCTGCACTGTTTCTGTTGGGTTAATGTCTGGCATTAGCCAGTGTCTGGGTTAGACTTGACAATGTCTGTCCTTGTCTGTTATCACTTCGGAAAGCTTTAGTGTCAGGAGGCATGGATCTGTAGGACAGGTAGTAGGCAACACCCCAATTTAAACAGAGGTGAAACTTTTTCAACTGAAGGGAGAATTTCAGTTAAGAAAGGGAAGAATTCAACTCTCTGGAGTGATCAAAAGCACTAAGGAAATGATTCTTTTCCTTTTCACTTGTATTATTACGGCAAGGCTAATTCTCTAAACCTTTTGCTTTTAGAATTGTCAAGAAAATAGAGCTTAAACATTATTACTCAGAACTATTGTCAGGAAATGCAGGTAGTTATAAACCCATTCTTCAATGTCTCAAGTGAGGACTGTTCAGTATCTTGCAGGACAGAGCCCTGGAACTCCCCGAGCAGCAGCTTTGGGAAGTGCCTTTCCTGAAGCCTGGTTTGTGCTGCACAATTCACCCCACTGACAGTGGTCAGGAGGTTGGTTATCTTTGCAGAAATGCTTTCTCTGCCCATAAGGGTTTGTGACACCTTCTCGGCATCCCTTACTGTGTTGCAGGGTATTGCTGGAGTGTCCCATGTACCCTGCTCAGCACCCTGTGACTGACAGGTAACAAATTGGAGCCATTATCCCTAAAAATACAAATGAAAGGCAAATGCATTCTGCAAATGGGATGAGACATATATCAAAGCATAGCAACAATCCCTTTCAGATCTAATGTTCGCTTGCAGTTGAACAGATGAGCTTTACAGTGCACTGGAATGCTGATGCCACAGGGACAGCAAGTTCCCAAAGTTCCTTCCACTCACTAGCACAGCAGCGTCTTCCTGGAGTGTACACACCTCAGCTTCTCACTGCTGGCTTTGGGACTGGTTCAGCCTGCTCTTGACACTGCTTGGACTGGTGTTTATCTGAATGTGAACAAGGAACAACTGGGCTTGGACTGGTTTTAATTCATAGGCTCATAGAAGATCAAGTTGGAAGAGACCTCAAGGATCATCTGGTCCAACCTTTCAAGGCAAAGCACAACCTAAACTTGATGTTCCAGCACCTTGTGCACTGGATTTTCACAGAAATCATAGAACCACAGATCAGTTTTGTGTTGGAAGGGACCTTAAAGCTCATCCAGTTCCAACCCCTGCCAGGGGCAGGAACACCTTCCACTAGAGCAGCTTGCTCCAAGCACTGTTCAACCCAGCACGCTCTAACCAGCAAAGTCTATTCCTTAAAACATCAGAAATCATATCATGAATCTCACTAAACCAGAAAGGTTTTGCCACTTTATAAGAGCAGAGCATTACGTGTGGCATCAAAGCTGAAGCTGACTCTCAGTCTCACACTAAATACCAGTCTAAATCCATACTCTGGATCTATTATGTAGTCAGATACTGTTTTAAGGATCCACTGTTCCTCAAAAGTTTTCTTGGCACTTTAAGCATAGCAAGCTCTAACGCATTATAAAACGCTTTCCTGGTTTTAATTGGAGCACATATGGAGGAATTGAACTCTGTCTGCAGGTGACAGACAGATAGTCTGGAAGGTTTCTATCCAACCTGCCTGTATGAGAGCAGGGAAACAAGAGCCCACGTGAGAAGGGGGGAGATTGCTTGGTCATTGCACCCACTCCCTTCATGGTCTCTGCCAGAATGCTCAAGGCATCCTTAGATAAGCAAACAAATAGTATTAATGCCATTTATCATCGCCATTAATATGCCAGTAGAAGCTTCCAGTAAGCCTTTTTGGTTTTGCTTTTTTAAAATGAGACAGATTTGAGCCAAATGCCAGATTTCTAACGAGGCATTTCTGAAAACCTGCACAATTCAGGCATCTGGGTTTGGACAGAATTTTGTCTCTGTGCCCTTTTTAGATATGCAGCAGGGAAGCCTGGATCTACTCAGGTCACAGACTTCCAGTGTTCAAAATCTAGGTTTGAGCTGTACACTCTGTACTCATCTCTGCTACCAGCGAGGGACAGCATCTTTGTCCTAAAGGACAAAGCCTTTAGGAAAAGAACTACTGTGGCTCCATCCCTTCCCCATTCCCTATTTCACCAGGCAATTCCCTACAGATCAGAGCAGGAATAGTGCCCACCCCTCCATCTGAAGGAAGCAGGACACCGTCCTACAGACGCTGCTGACTCCAGTAACAGCCCATTGCTTACTTCCATAATATTCCCCTTTCTGTGCACAAAGCACAAGTATATCACTAAACCTCACTCAGACAGGAATGCAGTGCTGCTGGATCCTCAGAGCCTTGCTTTCAGAGAGACAAAGGAAACAGGCCTGGACTTTCTCCCACAAGTGCTCCATAGCAACATGTACACACCTCTCCTGCAGCTATACTTACACAAAGCTTACACAGAGCCTACAAACAGCACAGGCTCCCTCACCCTGGGGACACTTAAGTAGCAGCAACGCAGCCCAGCTGCCCATTGACCATTGCTGTCCACCCCTGCAAGGGCTGTGTGTGCCCCTGCTGCTGGGAATGCTGGAGACACCCTTCCCACCTCTGGCTCTGTGTGCTTGCCTTGGAAAACAGCACCTCAATTACATCTGAACTCAGTAAAGCAAGAGCTAAACACAGCCATGATCATTTCATAATACATCTGCTTATTCTCTACACTTGTTAAGAAAATGACACCATTAGCAAGATTTTAAACCTCCATAAACGCCCTTTAAAATGTTCATCTGCCGAAGGAAGAGTTTGATTTCCCACGAGACTTAGGGTCCAAACAGAAAAGCCTTTTATCAGCCATGCAGGTTTATCACCAAACTGCAGTCATTCCTCCCTTGTTTACAAGGCTGTAGGTAAACTTGTTTGGGAATTGTCACTCTCGTGTGGAGAAGCCTCCCCAGAAGAAGAGTGTCCTATTTGCTTAATATTTCACATATATAGACACATCTATATGAGGACGGAAGAGCCATGAGCTAACAGCTCCGGAAGCTGAACTGCCCAAATCCAGCATTTCTTAGAAGAAATGTTCCAAATGTTGCACAGTGTTTAACCCGCACTGAAATCAGGAGTAACTGTGAAGCTAAACCCTGCCTGCGCTTTGAAAGGGCAGGATTAATGTAAATACTACACAGCTTTGCCTGATCTCCAGGAGGAAAGTGTTTAACACTGCAGCTTCCTCCAGCCTGAATCCAGATTACAGATTTAAGGGGCATTTCTGACAGCTCCAATGCACTCCTTCCATTAACAGCAATGCGAATGCCCTGCAAAGAATAATTAACATTAATGAAAGAAATTGCTGCACAAATGGAGAACTCAAGCCCTTAGGGTGAAAAGCAGAGCTCAGATGGTGACTGGGGATGTCTGCGGACATCTGTGACAAGTAGTTAGGTAAAAAAATGCACGCATGAAGCTGAAAAATATATGTGGCTGGTACTGCAAAAGCACGACTCCTTCAGATGGCTCCTTGACTATAGGAATGTGGGCAGTTTGGCATATTTCCATCAGCATCATTCAAATGTAAAGCAAATACATTTTCAGTCTATTACTACACTTCTGGCATTGCTGAATCTACGTACATAGAGCCAGTCTAACATTAGAGCTGTTGGAAGTGCGTTATCTGGGGGGGGAGATTTGGCTCAAAGGAACAGACACCAAACTGATGATGGGTGGATGGGGCTGGTTGTATTTCCTGGTGCTGGGATTGCTCACCACTGCAGGCTGGCGGTTTCATCAGAAAGCATTTGGAGTTTCATTACAGCTCCCATTCTGCTTGAGGTAGAAAAGAGATTGCCTGTAATGTTTAAATACAAGCCCAGAGGGAAAGCCTCACTTTCCTAAAGCAGCATTTAACCTGGAGCTCAGGCACTCACAGGAGAGAGATGAGAGCTCCTAGGTGGACCAAGGACATGACCTCCATCTACCACAATCTCCATGCTACTAACTGTTCTGGACAGGATGTTTTACTGCTCATAAATATTCAGCAGGCCAGAAACAGAAGCTGAAGAGAAACCAGGGCATGAATATCTCCAACTGCCTGGACAAAGAGACTGGAACAACTCTGAAAGAAAGTTGCACTTGGGGCATGTGCCTAAGATGAGAGGAGCCAGGCTTCCGAGATAGACACAAAGGCTTTTATTTATTAGGATACACCATCAAATCAGGTCCAACAGGAGACTACTACGAGTTCCCTGCTGTCCTCTGGAGCAGCTCCCAGCTCCATCATGTTGATCTCTGCTTCTCCTTCCGTCCCTCCAAAGGTCTCTAGTTATTCTACTCTTCATAACCCAGTTATTTACACAGGTTGGGCCAAGCCCTTCACCATCCCAGCTGCCCCAACAGCACTAAAACTTCATGTTCTTAGCTCGGTTAATGGTTGAGCAGTTCTTTCAGTCTGTCAGAATCTGCTCTACTGAAATAGAGAACTTAAATTTAGCCTTCTATTTAAACAAAATAACCTACTATTGCATGGAGGTCATTTTTAACAACAGGCTCTAACAATTTTAGAATAGCATCTCCTTTTTTGAGTTAGTGAATATTTATACTGAAACACTGTTGGCTAGAACCTGAACAGTTGTAATGTGATAAAGGGCTGATAATAGTGTACAGTGACCTAGAAATAAAATAAGACTGGCAATTCTGTCCATAGCTTACAAGCAAATTAAGAACAGAAATGTAAAACAGTTTAACTCCATACCATTAACTCAAGCCCTACTCATAGTCAATGACACTGTAGCACTGTTATGAGCCCGCAGCAAGTATGTGAGACTTGCACTGACAGAATGCTCCTGGAAAAGTACTGTCAGTGCCAGCGCCTGCACAGCAAGGGCAGTGCTGCTCCTGACCCCACAGAGGGAATGGTCACAGAAATCCCTTCTTCTTTGAATGTATATTGCAATGAACTTTCATATCAATGCAGCAGGGTACACATGGCAAGCAGCAGCATAAGTGCACAGTGCTTTATTTAGCTTTACAAGAACCAGCACATATGCTCTGCAGCTCAGAACCATTAGGCAATATAATTAAAGTGCAAGTGAGCAGCTTCTTTGTGGCAATGAGGTTTGTGCCACCTCCTCTACCCTGCCCCAACAGCAGCCCTCTCTGTGCCAGAAGCAGGGGTATGGTGTGTTAGCTGTGGGGACATTCACCAAGCCTCGCTTGCTCAATGCATTAATCCTGCCCTTGTTTCACATGGCCAAGTTGTTCCTTCCGCCTCTCCCCAGGGGGTTGCTGGGAGGCTGTTGTTCCTAATCAAATCATGGTGATTTTCAAGTGCTTCCCTTTCTAGTTAGAATCTCTTTTTTTTCTCTGCATTTGCCCTCCAAGAAAATACTTGCATAAATAAGGTCTACCTGCCAGAAACTTCCTGCATACACAGCACCTGTGCGTCAGGAAGGATCACAGTAACAGGGACACCTCACAGAGGAAGGAGATGGGCAGAGCTGGTTGCTATGGAATAGAAACTCTGTACTGTCCCTTCTGTCAGCACTGCCAGCCCAGGCAGCCACTTGCACAGATGCTCTGGGACTCCCTCCACAGGGTCCCCACCTGCCTGGCCACTCCTTCTCCTTGCCAGGAGGCTCCACAAACAGGAGAGGACAGGAGCAACACAAGGGCATTCACTGTGGCTCCTGCTTCCATTGCTTTCTCCCTTTGCCCAGGGAGGTACTCTGTTTCCAAGCAGGACAAAATCAGAGGACTGTTTCAAGGTCAGTTTTGCAGTGTTCAAGAGAAACCCAACTAGAAGCGGCACCTGCCTTCACCACTAAGCTACAGCACACGAGAAGCTTTCAGAACAAGACTAATGAGACAGAGGAGCAGAAGCCACATCACTTTTGCAGTTCTTTTCCTTTGACTAGAGTAAAGGTTCTCCTTTAATTTGAATTCCTACTTGAGCTCCTGCTCCAAATCGCAGTCTGTGAACACAGACGGCTCAGGACTTGTGGGTTTCAAGGACTTCTCAATTACTTCTTTCTCTCATAGCCATCCTTGGCTATATCCCAGACATTCAGGAAAGCTTTCATATCCTCACAGGGCCTGCAGGATAATTTGCCCAAGGGAATCTGGACCATATCAGCCTACTTGAGGAGTTCAGGGAACACACACACGCCAGCAACTACCACCTCTGTCTGCTGCTGAGCATCACTGCATGATTCATTCTCCCTGAGCAAGACAGTTACCAGGCTGCCAAGCAAGATAGCTTTGCAGATTTCAGCCTGTGACACATGAATTGGAACTAACACAATCCCAACAAGATGATGCCTAAACCACCCCGTTACAAGCAAAAACTTAAGTTTTATAAAATGATGCCTAATGACTCAAAGTGTTAAGTTCTCTTTGAAAAAAAGGCTCATCTTTCTGCCTATCAGGACAAAGCAGCAAATGCAGGGAAAATACTACACTGTGATGCCAGCTACAGAGCTAGGGAAGCTGGCAATAACAACCATGCTACTGTACAACAGGATATTGACGACATAGCACTGCTAAAGCCTGACTGGAAAAGTAACATGAGAATTGCATCAACGCTTATTAAAACCAACATATTACCGCGAAGCTGGCTCCACAAATAAAGCAGTTTCCATTGCTCCAGCCGGGCTCGGGAGCAGCTCTTCGCGAAGAGAAAGAGGCAACAGCACCACCGTGTGGCCGAAATCAGCCGTGTCACAAGAAGGCGACGCGCAGGGACCGGACTGCAGTCCGGAAAGGCAAGCGCCTGCCGCGTTTTCCTTTTTCATTACTCAGACGCTCCACAGCAGGTTGCTGAATTCAGTGGAAGAAAGCACGGATTCATATGGGTATGTATGGACTTGTGCTATTTCCCCCCTGTGCAGTACATGGCATCATATATTAAACTCGGCATCATGGATTATAGAATCACAGAATCCCAGCCTGGTTTGGGATGAAGGGACCTTAAAGCTCCTCCAGCTCCAGCCCCTGCCACGGGCAGGGACACCTTCCACTAGAGCAGCTT